>RWGY01000009.1:1445148-1624856 GCA_007726485.1 Eragrostis curvula
AGGTCTTTGTTCATAGTAGAAAGAAGTCCAACTGGAAGATAGACATACTGCAGAAGATAAGGCAAACACAGAGGGAAATTGACGAAATGGATGAAAGGCTGAACCAAGTAAACGAAGATATGAACAACCTGGAAGAAGCTAAGTCAGAACCACCAAAAAAAACGTAAAAGCAGAACGAAGGGAAGGTGGTCTACGAAGTAAGCAGCACAAGCGATATGTTCAACCAACCTCGATGTTCAATGAAAATTCACCTCTAGCGAAGATTGCAAAATGAGCCTTGGCCTATCAACTTCAAGATGCCAAAGATTAAAGCATTCAAGAAAATCTGATCCAAGGGAATTTTTTATTCCTTCGAAGCTGCAGTTGAATCTGCGGAGGTACAAATTCAACATACGCGAAGGCACTCGTGATGGCAATCGAGGGCACTGCGAAGACTTGGTTCTCCACTTAGAGCCGGGATCAATCAATTCATGGTCCGAGTTGAGAAAGGAATTCATAAATATTTTCAAGGCTTCCAACCCGAAGAAGCCCATCAAGAAAATTATTCTCTTACAAGCAAAGGAACGTGAAAGCTTCAGAGAATATATGCAGAGGTTCATGAAATCAGTCAAAGGCCAGAGGAGTAGGAGCTTCCACGGTCATTGATGCCCTAATGGAAGGTTTAGGTCTGGACCTTTCCACTCTTCGCTCGCAAGGAAAAAACCAACCACAATCTTCGGGTTGCTTGACATCTTTGAAAAGTATGGAAGATCAGACGATGAATTCAGAAGGAAGAAAGACGACGAAAAGAGACAGACACAGCAGCTAAGAGACGAGAAAAAGCTAAAGAGGACAAAGAATCAGTCGAAGTCAAAGGCTAAACGAAAACAAAAAAAAACCACAGAGACCACAGCAGCCGAAGGGTACACAATCTTGAAAACAGAGGAAAGAGAGATGAGAAAGAAACCAGAGGGGACGAAAAAGGAAAAGAGCGAAGCAACCACGACAAGGACCACGAGAAAAGAAACAGAGACAACGTCAGAAAAACAACACCCGCGCAATATTTTACGAGCTGCATGGCGAAAGCAAAGGGCATACAACGAAGCAGTGCCGGACATCCAGGCTTACAGCAGAGTTGGCTCGCAAACAGGGAAGCGAAGAAAGCTATTCGACACATGAGTAACTATCGCGAAGATTGGTCTCAAGCAATACTCATCCAACGTATCCTTCGCATTCTGTAAATTTGTGATCAATTACCCAAGGGAAGCTTCGCAGCAAATGGCAGCAGTACACTTATCATCAACCGCAAAGCTGGCTGCGTTATCACCACCACCAGAAACGAACCATCATAACAATGCAAGCACTCAGAAGCAAACAGCGAGGTGCGAAGGCAAACAATAAATGCCATTATTGGAGGATCAACACAGCAGCTAGACTCAAGAAGGGCTAGAAAAGAGTACAAGCGAAGAGTCCAGCACGTCTCATCAGGAGCTCCTTTTGTCAAAGCAAGGTGGTCTCATGTTGAGACCAAACGCTTTCCCTCTCAAGCATTTCTTGCTCTAGGATACGAAGTCGTTCTGCTATAGAATTTGCTTCATCGTCTGCTGTTTCGTCACCCTCCGGAAGGACGTTTCCTACCTGCGAAGTGTCTCCGATGTTGTTTTGTATTCCTCTCTGAGTTTCTTCCTGCCTTAGAGCTTCCTCTTGTCTTGCGGCCTCTTCGGCTCGAGCAGCCTCCTCGGCTCGTGCAGTTTCTTGTTCTCTAGCGATTTTGGCTTCCTCTTCTCTAGCGAGTCTTTCCTTTTCTTCGATCTTAGCACGATGTGTTTCGGCGTCTATTGTCTTTGACGATCTGCCTTTGGCCATCTTTTATGTCAAACGTGGTCGTGGGTTGAACCCGCGTGACGGCGCCAAATGTTGGGGTATCGAAGGTCCCGGATGGAATCAGCGAAGCCCTCCAACAGGTCAAGTGTCCTAGCGAAGCCCTCTGTGCGTCTCGGCGTCTGATAATCTACCTCGTGAAGCCTTTCGGACTCCTTGTCGACCTTGGGACCCTTGGCGAAGCCCTCCTGAAGTGTTAGCGTCCTTGTTATCAGGTTCTCCTGCCCAGGCATTTCTTACGATCTTCCGTTATGAGTGGTGGCGAAGCCCCCAATCGCCCGCGATGTCGGGCGAAGGGGTGCGAGATAACAATCGGGAGCGGACAGAATAAATGAAGTGCTCTTGGCTCGGGGCCCGAAAAACAGATGTCATTACATGACCTCCTCCCTCCATATTTATAAGGAGAGAGGAAATCGTTATTACAGTTGTGCCATCAGTCAATTTCATTACGTCTCCTCGTAGTAGGCGTAGCCTTGTCTCTGGTCCTCAGCCTTCGCTGCTTCCTCCATTAGCCTTCGCCTTATAACTTTTACCCTTCGAATGGATCAGGAAACCTTCGGCATCATCTCCATCAGCAGGCAAAGGGGTTACTGACGTCGTGTTTGCCGCGCTGCATGGCTTCAAGTAAGCATGGCACAGATGAACCAAGTGTTTTCACTCATCGCCACCGTAGTCAAAGGCCGGCGGAACGTTGGCCATGATGGCTCCGATGGTTCCCCAGGCCAGTTTGTCAACCGGCACGACCGGTCCATTTTCCTCTGTCGTTGCACCATCGCCAGTATGTGTCATCAACTCGTAGACCTTCTCCACCACAAATAATGGGATCTGGTTCTCCAGCATCATGAGGTCATGTACGGTCAGGCTCAGGTCGCGTTTAGGTCTTGATGTTGCATCCTTGAGCGGCTTCGTTGCTAGTATTGTTCCTTCCTTGGACGACAACTCCGTGCCCCAGCAACTGAACCAAAACTATCAGCTGCACGGCATCAAGCAGCAGCATCTTGCAGAACGCGTCCCGTTCCATTTGGACGTCGCCTTCGTAGCAGCTCCTCGCCTTGGTCTCCATTAATGCAACGGCCTGTGTCAACTGCAGGACCGATGGACCGCCTGCTTCCATCGGTCCTCTGCGTTTCTTCCGTTGCATCCTCACCACGATAGTACGGTCCGATGGAAAGGAACGTTGGTTGATAGGTACACTTATCGGCAGCGTGCAACCTCTCCTTAGGCACACGGAAGATCGTCCGTGATCCACGAGGGTTTTTCAGCCAGGTATTGCTGCCAATGCGTGTTCGACGATGCGTGTATGCTCGTCGCGGCCACTCTCATCAGGTATGCGTGTTCGACGATTCCCTGTCTCCGCGTGGCGTGCCCATCCGTGTCTCCCCACACGTTGGTGAGTCCTGCGACGGAAGACGGCCCCACAACTCCTTCCCTCCCACCGTCACCTAACGCCAGACGAAACAGCAGACGAAACGGCGTCGTAGAATCATCCTCTTTCCACTGCAGCTATGTCGATGCCGTCTTGAACGAGAGCCGCCCTTTGGGAAGGGGATCTCGACTTGAATGGCACGAAGCGGTTGCAGAAAAGCAGAGGCAGGAGGCTCAAGTTCGGCCGTCAGGGCCGCGATTTGGACTGCCGGTGCCGCGAGCCCTAGCTTGATAGTCAGGAGCTCGATTCTTGTCGACGGCGGTGGGGAGTTCGTTTTCTGTCAAAGACCGACGTTTCCTCATCCGACGCCAGGAGTTGGGAAGCATCGATTTGTGCAAGGACCCAAAGGAAATTCGGGCTCGCTGGCTGCTCTGGAACTTGCCCATGGTTGGCTGCTGCGAAAATTAAAGTGCAGGCCTTCCGTGGTTTGTTCTCCGCTCAATTGTAGCAGAAAGTCATCTATTTTCTCACTTGATTTGGTCAGGTAAGTCTTCGTTTGATTCGGGTCAGTGTAGAATTCTCCTTCAGTTTGATGCTTTTAATCAAATCAATAAAACCGATGAGAGAGCGCCAGAATGGAAATCCCTGCAGCCCAAAACGTACTCCCGCCACCGAGCTCGAGCTTGTCGCTCCAAATTGAACTTGGCGTCGAACTAGAGCTTGTTGACACACAAATCGTGACCCCCATCGCTGGATTGGGGCAGTCGAGGAGAGGGAAAACAAAGGAAGGGACGGAGGGGGACGTGAGGTTGTGACGGCACCGTTTCTTCGGGAGCGGGACGACAGAGGGAAAAATCAAGAGGGCCCCCGATGCCCTTCACGTGTTCCGAGACACGGATCGGGACATGAATTGGAGATAGGGAAGCTGCGCCCCTGTTATTGTACTAGTTCTAACTGTACTTTGGGTGTTCCATTTGCAGGAATCAAAACAGAGGAAATTGAACAGATAAGTAGTTTTAATTCATGAATTTGATAACCAATGCTAGCAATGAAAATCAACCACGCATTACAGACATCCCCTGTTATTCTAGCCCCTGTTATCAAATCTCTAAGCCAGGGCCCCTTATTCAAAGAGCGAGCTATTGTTTGACCCTAGGGCATTGACATAACTTGCAGAAACAGAGCATCCCAAGTTGTTTTTCTCAATATATTGATTGTGGACCGTTCATTTTAATTAGATTGGTTAGCTTTTACCTCCTAAGAGCATCTCCAGCAGAATAACAAAAACTGGACACCAAAAATCAGTTTTAGATAGAGAAGAGAGAAGGTTTTTAGAAAAATTTAAGCTCTTCTCCAGCAGACTACCTAAAAGTGGATACTTATACTCATTTTGCTTCATTCTCTCAAACAATTGCACATATGAACTCCAAATAAGATTAGAATTTAAATAGTGAAACATAGTTCAAATAGAGATGATCATACGCAATCCACAACATTCTTGAATGGAATGAGCCTCCGACGACTAGTCCTCAAAAATTTCTTTCACAAGATGACTCATCTGAAAATCATTGAATGGGATGAGCGTGAGCAGCATCTGCTGTGCTCATTGAGAAAAATAGCAAGGCAATACGTCAAACACCTGTTGTGCGTGAGCTGCAGGCTCGCTGGTGCTGGCTTCTCGGTGTGAACGTACTCAGGAACGGAGAGGAGGGATGCGACCTTGCTATTGCTTGTGACGAAGATTCTCCACCTGACGTCCTCCTACTATGCGGAATCACGGCCGATCCGTGTTGCTGTTTCTTCGGCAGTGCGACGCATCGTGGGGCGATGTCGGGGCAGGGGCGGCACTCGTGGCCTCGGCAGCTCGGCGCCGCGCAGGACGGGGCGCTACGACACGCAGGATGGAGCAACGACGACTCAGGACGGAGCGCGGTGCCGTTCAGCGCGGAGCACGACAGTGCCGTTCAGGGCGTAGCGGGATGGCGACGGTGTTGAAGTGGGATCCGGTGGCCGGCGGCTTGATTTGCGGCGGCGCATGGAGGATGCGGCGGCGTCGTGGGGCGGTGAAATGTCCCGGCGGCGGTGGTTGAGCGGTTCCCGCGTGCAATCTCAGTTTTTTGGTTTTCACTAGGTGGAAACTCAAATATAAATTCAGGATAGAGAAATTTTGGTAGTCACTAAAATTTTTTTGGTTTTGGTATCCATTTAGGTTCTCTGCTGGAGCAGTTTTTTAGGTGTTTTGACAATTTTTAGGTTTTGGTGTTCACTTTAGGTGTTCTGTTGGAGATGCTTTAAGAGGTAAAAGGCTTCCATGATTGTAGGAAGATTTGTTTCACAAATTGTTAGCATTTGGCGATTGGAAATAATAGTTTTAAATGTGAAACGTGATCTTTTTTCACGTAAAAAATGACCAGTGACCACATCTTGTTACAATTTTGGGTCTCACGTTGCTTCTTTTCTGTACGCGTTGGAAAAAAAATGGTTGTTTAACGTGACAATATACAAAACCAAGTGTACAACAACAGCGAGTAGATGGGAGGCTCCGTTTTCTGTACGCATGGAAGGGAAACAAATTAATTATTGTTTAGGGACGCCTGAATCTTTGAGTGGAATGGGAGACTCCGTGAGTTGCATCATTGCAAGGAAAACAAATTAATTTCCATACCATTGATTTGGGGAACGAAATTAAGAGAATGCAGGCAAGAGTTTATTTCCTTTTGGCAACGAAATCCAAGTGGTAACCGGATTTGATGTTGTGCCCCGCGCATATGAGGGAGAATCGGAGGTGGGCGTGACCCAAAGAATCGGAGGAGAGGCTGAGAGATTTTCGTTGCCTAAATAAGCGGCTGGTTTTCTTCTCTAATTTTTTTCTCTTCTATTCTATAATGAAAAATCAATGGTCCAGATCATCTTTGACCTTTTACCTCTTAAGAGGTCAAAAGGGTACCGTAAAAGGGCTCTAAGATTGACGCTTGTGGAATTCCAGAGCGTGCTAGGGTATTCTCAAAGATAGGTGCAGCCTAGATGCAGATGAACCATGCAGAATATATTGGCATAAGGACGACAACAAATAATCGAAATGCCATAGCTGAAGCTTTTACTTACCGTTGGAGGTGGAAGAACCAGTGTTGGAGGAGGGTGGCGCATGCTCGCCTGGCATTGGAGATTTGGAGCAGAACTAATCGGTGCCTCACAAAGTCACAGGCTACTAGGCTAGAACGTCGGTGCCCAGCGTCGGTGCCCAGCGAGTGCCGAGATGGATGAGCAATAGCGCAGAAGAGGTCAAGAGTGAGAGGACTTGACCTTGTAGGCTTGTACACTGGTCACAAAGTTCTCGGGGGGCGCATGACAAGGGAGGACGCACTGTAGGGCAGCATTCAGGAAGCTTAGCTTAGCCAGTGGTTTTACATACGTGTGAATTAATTTTACCAACCTATTCACCAACGGCAGTATAATCTCCATTGTATACGAAACCAGGATGCATGGGAACATGTAAAGTTATAGGAATACAATGTATATTTCAATGAAATAAGATGTACAAACTATTGTGAAACTTCATTTTTATTTTCATGTTAGAACTTCATGTGGCCCAATTTCCTGTACTTGAAACACTAGTAAAGCTGTAAAATCAAGTTCAAACTCGTCCTTTAACCCATGTTTACCATTACTTGGCTATACTGGTTTTATCAGACTAACCTATCATCTTGTGTGTGCACCTGCACAGGCTGGCCCATCAACCTTGTGTCGTCCCTCAAAAGAATTACTTGCAATAAGTAGGTGTACTGATATTTCGAATGGTTGAAACATGAAGTGAATATGAGTTACTTGACTTAAAATCTTAAATTTTTCATTGATCAAGTTCCTCTCTTTCGAGAGGACCTGATACAGTAATTTAAGAACACCTCATGGTATTGATATGTTTGTCTAGTTCAAACACACAGATTAACTGGATGAAAGTTACTTATCTTCTCCCTACTTTGTAATCGTTCTTAATATGTAGTTACATTCTAAGTAATAGGTGGCCTACTAAGGTACCCATTTTTATTTAGAGCAATCAGCATCGGTTTAGTGAAATTCCCATTCACGCAATGAGGAACATGCATGGGTGAAATAAACCGTATATTAAAATTGGATCTCACATTTAAAATGTCCTAATACAATTGTATACTGTATTTTTTTCCTACTAAATACCGAAAACTCGAAATGAATCCATCGAACTGAAAACTATTGTCAACATATAGCAAATACCATTGGAAGGACAACACCAACCCTACTCTTGCCACGGATGGCTTGCAACGGATCCAACATGTGTTGGTGCTCGGCCCGCCTCCCTACCTCCTCCCCACGTCTAAGTCAATATAACTTCCCGTGGTGAGTGCGCCATCAGAACAACGTACCTACGCCCTGTTGATCTCACGGATAGGGTTCCCCACCCCCACTCAGATTCAGGGCGTGTTCGTTGTTTTAGAGCCTCTAAATTTTAGAGGCTCTAACCAAATAGAATCTAGTTAGGCCTCCTTTGGAACGCAGGATAGGAAAAATGCAGGAATAGGAAAAACGCAGGAATTGAAGTAGCATGCTCTTCTATTCCTATGGAAAATGAAAACGCAGGATTTGGAAAGAGAAACCCTTTGGTAACATCGTAGGAAAAACAAAGGAACTTGAGACTTAGCTTCACTTGATGTCCCTTGTTTAAATTTAAATAACCAGTCATTAGGCATATTGACTCATGCTAATTGAAGTGATAGAATAAGGAGGACAAAAGTACTTGCACATGGGGTCAAGGAAGACATCAAATGTAATGGTATGTTGTTGTATAACCGTGTGTGGTGCCAGGAAGGAACGCACCCTGTAGGGGATTGTTTATTATTTCCTCTGTCTCATGCAAAGCGGCACATAACAATGCAATTAGCAGCCAGCATAGGAAATTTTCCAAGAGCTCAGACCTCATGCTATCTTTCCTATGAAATTGAGTAAAGGAATCCATTCCTATGGATTTTTTCCTCCAGCTTTCCTGTGAACCAAAAGGCTACATAGGAAAAAATCCTTAGGAATCTGAATCCTATAAAATTCCTATGAAATTCCTTCAATCCAAAGGACCCCTTAGTTTTATAATTAAACTTTATTTAAGATAAGATTTTTTTTTAGTTTAGACCCCTCTAAAATTTAGAGGGGGCGCAACGAACGCGCCCTCAGTTTGCGGCGGCTGTGCCTCCGAGCAGGTCCATGAGGCTTCGGTCCCCTCGATTGGATCTCAAGCCTGCAGCCCGTCCTTCTCCATCCTGGAGCAGAGGCGCAGTCCCAGCAAAATCCTCTCTCAACTCGTCCGGGCATCTCCTGATCCTGCAGTGGGGAAGAGGGTGCAGGTGGCGGCACAGATCCGAAGGAGGTTGCTGCCCCCTGATCCAAGTCCTCACCTCGGGCCTTCCCCTCAACGGCGCTTCGATCTGATCTGCGACGGCCTCCTCTGCACCTCGCCTGCACCTTCCCATCCACTCCTGAGGTATCACTCCGTTTCATGCCCTTCAGTTCCTTGTACATGCGGATTGAGCTGTGAATTTCGTGTGGTACCATGGTTTCTTGAATCTATTCTGTTTGTTTTACTCTATACTGCAGTTTTGGTTGAATCTGGTTGCAGTTAGGAATCAAGCACTACGATTTCAATAATATATTATGTTTGTTTTCCCCCCATCTCGATTAGCAAGATTCCTATGCAGTTTTGGTTGAATCTGGTTGCAGTAGGGAAAGAAACCACTGTGCGATGTTCTTAAATTTTCCATGTATTCTGTGCTTTCAGGAGAGAAGTTATTGGATAACTGAAATTTCCATGGTGCAAATACTGTAATTCGCTAGTGTATAAAGTAAAATTGATTTTGATATCTTTTCATATCAGATGTTAATCAAACCTCACTAATTTAGTTCTTATACTAGCTGCCGATTAAAATGGACAAGGGGCTATCCTCCGACCCTGCTAATTACTTATGATTGTTGGTAGTTTAATTTCAAATTGCTTTGTTTTTTACGATGGGCATTCAGTGCATGACCTATTATGTGCCAAACATGCATTTTCTTCCTGGTGCTTAGGGGATTTTACTTTTCACTGCAGGTACGGTAACAGGATAAAAGAATGACTATATATTTCATTATGGGCAAAGGATGCTCCAGATAACATTACCCTACTTCTTATAGCTTTGGAGAATTGTTCATCTATTCATTTGGAATCGTATGGCAATTGGTAAGTGCTCAGGAAAGACATTTAGATGAATACTCAATAATAATCAGTAATCTCAATGATCCAATGAGATATTGAGGAGCTTACTGCAGTTATATCCTGATTCTCCTTCTGTACTTTCTCATTTAGTAATTTATAGCTAATCCATGGTTCCATATTTTACATATATTCGCAATAACTTACATGCTTACTAATGTTAGTTTTTCTGGACACCAGATACTCGGAACAGGCTACATTTGAAGATCATAGCCTCAAAAGAATCTAGGAGCAGAAACTCTTGGGGATACAGACGCACGGCACCTTCGGATGTAGATGTGGATAAGAAAAAATCTGTGTAAAGTTGTACAGATTCCAAGTTATATGTATGCATTTTTCAAATTGTGATGTAACTGAATTGTTGCCATGATAAATGAAGTTTCCTTTTACCTATGTCATTGGCTTATTAGTAGTGTGTATTTTGTTAAGGCGAAAACAGAGTAAACAAAATTCAGTTGCAGCCCAGAGACATTAATCCACATGGAATTAGTATTGTAAGCATCAAAATTGATGATTTCCCGACCTCAAATTCCAACACATAAAAGTGTTGCTACAGGCTGGCTGTATCTGGCTTGCAACGCATATTTGCATTAGTTACCAACGGATACTTATGTGTTGCAATTGACCCTTGCAACGCCATTTCTAGCAACGCATAAAAGATGCGTTGGTAAAGACCCTAGCAACGCTTATATGAAATTCTTGCAACGCATATATCCGTTGCTAAAGGGGTGTTTCTCTTGTAGTGAATATATTAAATAAATGAATATTGACACAACAAATCAAGCATCTGCAAAGCATGAAAGAACATTAATATTCAGTACTATAAAGCAGCAATAGAACTCTTGTTCATCTTGTGTTCTTACTGCAGGAGGCATGTAAATAGTATAATTCATCCTTGTGTCTGTATTTTTAATTTGAGCACTAACAACTACACTGAAGTGATGATTGCTAATTTATTCATGCAAAGAAATAATTGTTTTCGGAGAAAAATAAGAAATGAGAAATGCATGAGATAGCTAAATAGCTTACATGTTAGCGTTGGAAAAACCTAATGGGCAAAAGAGAAGGATAATTGTGTTATTACTTCTTTAACTGAACTTCCCGTCTGCACATGCCTTCGCTGGCTTCAACTACCTCGGCGTGCCCTTTTTTTTTTTTTTTTTTTTTTTTGACTGCTGACTCTCATCGATAGCGGCACGAGATCTTACAATGTTCAAGCCCGACTGATGATGCAAAGTGGAGAAATTTGACCGCCCTGATCGGGAGTTCCACAAGACGCTGCTTCTCGTGGCTTCGATGCAGGCTGCCAGGCTGCTTCTCGCGCTCGCCCAGTCTGATCATGCGACGAATGTCGCCATTCCGGGTGGTCCGCGTCGTCAACGGAGATGATGAACTTGTCAGGCCTGGCGCCGCGACAGAGACGAGGAAGCAAGCAGCCTTCACGAACCTGGCAGCGTAAGAGCAAGTCCAATGCGACACAGGCGCATAGCCAATTTACAGCCAAAAACTATAATGCAAAGGCGTTTCAGGTACTTCAACATAAATATGGGTCCTGCATGCTAGAGAGGGTAGAAAGGTGTAGCGGACCCATAGCAGTTTTGGAGCCAGGACGCGCCAATCAATCTTCTCTCTCACTTTTTCACTGAAAAATCTGACATTATAGTTGGCTCCATGCCTTGTGTGGAGCTTGCTCTAAATGAAAGAGTCTGGACGTGATCATAAGTTAGCTACGTCAACTAGTTCATGCAGGCAGCAGGTGTGAGAAATCTGCGTCAGCTAGGCAGATATGGGTCAGATCTCTCAATGAGATTACGTGATGGGATAATTAATGCACGGATGTATTTTTTGGAGAATTTATAGACTATTTTCCTTTTTTTAATACACATCGTGGTGGGAGGGTCATCTTATTTTATTAATAATTCTATCTATCTATCTATCTATCTATCTATCTATAAATTGAACAAAAAAAAAAGAGCCACCACGTCAAGGCTTAGAAATTCCGAAGTTAATCAAAGAAAACAAGAAGTGAAAATTACTCACCACTGTCATTATGAATTTTTAGACTAAAATACCTTCAAACCTAATTCTAAATTACCCACCATGCCATTACAAGTAAAAAAAGCTAAAATTCGAAATAATAAAAAATATCCAAAAAACCTTCACAAATATTTTTAAATTACTCACCATACAATTATGAGTTAAAAAAAGCTAAATTCAAAATAATAATAAAAAATACCCCTTGCACCTATTTTTAAATTACCCACCATGCCATTACAAGTAAAACAATTCGGAATAATAAAAAATAGTCAAAAATACTCCTAATCCCTATTTCTAATTTAACCACCATAACATTACGAGTCCAAAAATAGCAAAATTTATCATAATAAAAATACCCAAAAATACACCTAATTCCTGTTTCTAGATTACTCACTTTTATAAAACTAGATTAATAAAGATAGCTATTTTAATAATCCAAACACAAATAAATGTAAATAAATATATTTTCTCTTTAAATTGTTGCGAAATACACCTTAGAAAAGCACATGAAAAATATAAACAATAATAATTCAAATCCATATCCTTATCTAAACCTTGACATGCAATGCAAGTCTCATTATGTTGCAATGCATTGTGTTCTAAATGTGTAATGCCTTAATGGGTACTTGTATCGATGCACGTGCGGCACGCACGTATATAAAATTATATCACTTGAATTATATTCTGGCATGATTTTGTGACATCGTAGTTGAAGAAAGTGTAACAAATTTTAACTATATTATTGAAATATATAGCAAAAGAACACAATCATGAACACATGGAAGTCATAAACAGAGATCTTGTTCCAATGACTACAATGATAAGCATTTCAAAATATGACGATGGCTTTTTTATTGCACCAAATCAATCTTTTTGTAATTTTCTGAATCAATGGTCTCTCTAGATTTGATCATGCCAAATCGGGTTTGCGAACATCATTTTCAATCACTCGACGGATGCTGGCAAGGGTGAGCTGTCGCGGTGGAGGGAGGAGAACCTTACAACAGTAGCTTGCTATCCGCCGCTCGCCTTTTGTGGCTGTTAAGAAAAAGGGACCATTTTCCGTGAATCCTCCATATCTGCCTGAAAAAAAAAACATGATAACCGACAACTCACTCCTTGAAAAACATGTTCACAAAATCACCTAGCGGCGTGCAATCATCGACAGCCTCATACGATTTGCATGTCTCCATATTTACTACACGAAACATCAACACAAATTAGAGGGCTCGTGATGAATGGGACCCGGAATTAATGTAATTATTTGTATCCCTTACCTTGACACAAGCATCAAACAATATGAGGAAATTGTGATATCACACACGTACAAAGAAAAAGGAACAGATGAAGCTGCAAGATTGTTGCCCATATTTTAGTTAGCTAGCTCCTGACACTTCAACAGATCAAGACTTGCGTGCTATGACCAAAAACAAACATCCAGAGAAGAGGATGGGAATGCGACACGAAATGCACTGTGCAGAAAACAAGAAACCAGTACTCGTTTTTTCCCCCCCAACATCCAACTGCACTTTTATGTGGAGCTTGAATTGTCAGAGCTTAATTACGAATCAAAACCAGACCCAGGGCTTTAGGAATCAAAACAATAAACCACTATCTCATTATAAGACGGAGGATTCTCAGGTGTGATAGTCATAGTCCTGCGCACTTATCCCTGGTTCATTATGAGGAGGAAGATAGATAATGCAGTAATCTTTTCTGGAAAAATGATTCTCATGTTATGTCTGATAAGCCTGCGAGCTGTCTCATTTTATATGGTTTCTGGATGCATGGCCAAGAACAAAACTGAGGATCCCTGTGATCTCTGAGTGAGACCAGGTTGCGCTCGCTAATCTAAACTCGATCACGATTTGTGAATCTGGGGATTTCCCTAGGTCGAAAAAAATGTCAGAAAAACAAGGCATGCAATTTTAACGCCAACCAACACACCGTGGAACACATGCATGCAACGATCTGATGACAACAAAGGAAGAGGCAGAAGTCACTAACCTCGTTCCATCGAAACGATCCGATGCCCTCGAAACTGCCCTATGTCCCGCTGCCAAGGATCATCTGCAAGCGAGAGATTCAAGCATAGAACAGGTATTTACAATTCACTTATGTGCTTCACATTAACAGAAACAAAAGACAAAACTATCAAATTGAATATACAAATAATTATGCAAATCCCAAACTTTGCACCAAGGTCTCATGTGGCAAACACGTACTGTTACAAAGAGCTTAACAGTGCAAGAGATGAGAGATGTGAACCAAAATTATGTAGTAATTTTAGGCGACAAAATTAAGTAGTTCATCACTACAGGCTAATCAGGAAAATTAATAGTTATTGTTTATTTTCTAAAAGTATATTGCATATCTTTTACTTATGTTGTGTTTTTCTTACGCCACAGTCATGTTATGGGTCATAGTTGTGTTTTTTTAAAAAAAAAAACAGAAGCATGTCCAAGATGAAAGAATGTTGAAGGAAGAACAATAGATTATATTAAGCAGAGGGACCATGACGAAACAAAATATGGAAAAAAAATGAGAGTTCTATATTATTAAAATTGCTTAGAAAAGCATCAATTCTCTTCAATTTACTTGGTTCAATAAAAGATATAGATATGTTATGATTGACATAATCTGTAATTATTTAGTAGAGCGACAAGAAAATAATACATTTTAAATAGCTTGAGTTCATATATATGATGTCTATTATTTTATATTGTTTTCCTGATTCATCTTTTATTCTAGCACTCACACCATATTTACATGTTCCTTATTTCGACCATATATCTTTGTCAGCCAACTCCCACAATTGATGATATTTGCATGCTACTGATAAAAATTGGTTATTTCAATATGACATTCATTTAAATGATGACTCATCACATACTCAAATTTACAGACTCAGTGAGTAATTTGTCGAATCAATTTTAGCTATAAAATATAATAATAAATTATATTTAAAATTCTATAATAATATGAAAATAATTTAAATCGTTTAACAAAACTAGACGCGCATAGGCAGCCATATTAGCAGATTTTATATTAGCATTGCTAATGGGTGGGCCACCATAGTAATTTGTTATAGATAATTTAGTTTTATTCATTTTGCTTCCATTTTTGTTATTCCTTTTTGTTATATTTACAGTTGATAAATAGTAGTGCGCACGCACTGGCATGATTGCTAGTACTGATAAAAAGAAAAAAATCCTATAAAATGTGCATGTCCAGCTCAGGGGTTCCGTGCGCCGCCTTTAGCTGTGTGTGCGGTCCGGGCCTCACCGCGATGGGCGCCACGAATGCTCTGCTTAGCCTTCTCGATTGCCAGCGCTAGGTGATCCTTTCTCCTGGCACCAGAGACTGAGAGAACTGAACGTGGACATGGTTCATGATGTTGGACCCAATCAAAGTGGAGCAGGCCATCGGTGGTGTAGTGACACTAAACGCGCTTCACTACGTAAAAAAACGTCCAAAGGTGCCGGCAAATAGGTAATGGTTTTTGTTGTCCGTCACCTAAACAATACAAATGACGGACCATATCATAGCCCGTCACTTATTACTCTGTCCAGCTCAAGCTCTCCAACTTACAGGTGCCGGGCAATATCATTACCCGTCACCTATATCCTGATCCCGTACAGGTGACGGATATTATTGTGGCCCGTTACCTATCATATGACTAGTAAAAATGCACGTGCGCCACGCATGTGACCTAAAAATATCATCACTTGGCAAGACATTTTGCAACATAACAAAAATTTGAATTTTATTCGGCAGTTAAAATTAGGATGTATAATTCATTCTTGGCTCCATCACTATATGAATCGACTATCAACAATATTAACCTACTCGACGTAACATCTAGAGTAATCTGTAACATCTAGAGTAATCTGACACAACAACATTTCATAGTAAGGTTTGGGACATCTCAAACCAGATTTTGTTCTTTCGCAAAATTAAATAACAGCATATATATTCTTTGTCACAAGATAAATTAGGCTTCGTGAACCACAATATAAATTGCATACTCTTTGTGGTCCTGTGATATTACATTGATTATGTTAGAATTTGATTTTAAAGTGCAAAAATCATTCAATGTTAACTTACACTTGTATACAGTGAGAAAATAAACTCCATT
Organism: Eragrostis curvula; assembly: GCA_007726485.1. Lineage (NCBI taxonomy): Eukaryota > Viridiplantae > Streptophyta > Magnoliopsida > Poales > Poaceae > Eragrostis > Eragrostis curvula. The sequence goes on from RWGY01000009.1 coordinate 1,460,818, forward strand.
CTTGTCACAAACTTAAACTCTTCTTATCCATATATATCATACTAATAAAAATGCACATGCGCCACGCACGTGACCTAAAAATATCATCACTTGGCAAGACATTTTGCAACATAACAAAAATTTGAATTTTATTCGGCAGTTAAAATTAGGGCGTATAATTCATTATTGGCTCCATCACTATATGAATCGACTATCAACAATATTAACCTACTCGACGTAACATCTAGAGTAATCTGTAACATCTAGAGTAATCTGACACAACAACATTTCATAGCAAGGTTTGGGACATCTCAAACCAAATTTTGTTCTTTCGCAAAATTAAATAACGGCATATATATTCTGTCACAAGATAAATTAGGCTTCGTGAACCACAATATAAATTGCATACTCTTTGTGGTCCTGTGATATTACATTGATTATGTTAGAATTTGATTTTAAAGTGCAAAAATCATTCAATGTTAACTTACACTTGTATACAGTGAGAAAATAAACTCCATTCTTGTCACAAGCTTAAACTCTTCTTATCCATATATATCATATAATAAAAGGACAGCAAAGTGAACATCGGAATATTATCAATGAAAATACAAATGCCATAGATAGTTGGAATATCAACAATTCCATCAAAAGCGTAAACTTGGTTCAGACCAATGCATACATACACTGGAACACAAAAGCAGTTGGTTCAGATCCCAAAGGTGAGTAAATTTAAGGTAAACAAAGACATGCGGCCCATGTGCCTATTTCCACATTATTCCTACCTCATCATCGACCCAGCAAAAATCTATGTAAGCTACATTACATAAAGAAAGTTTAATATCTGTACAGAAAGACAAGATAGGTGATGCTACTCATGGGAAAAGATTATAAACTGGAACTATCTCTACAGAAAAAGTGGTTTGTCCAGAAACAAATTGGTAAACTTGTGTAAACTGCTTGGTACTCTTTCCCATCCCATCATATCTTTGATCACTTCCAGATATATTGTGAATGCAAACATCATATGTTTCCTCTTGAGCGCAGAATTCACATCTGTTGCCCTTTCCACTCCTCTCTTCTCTCAGCTGCACTGTGCCTCTTGCCGATTGTATTCTGTTTTGCATAAGAAGCCAAAGGAAAATCTTCACTTTTGGTGGTATTTAGCTTGCCGCGCTTTTTCACTTTTCCTTCTGTCTTTCACCCACTACAAGAAATTTGCTGCTAGCATATAGGAAAAAAAAAATCAGGAGCTCATCCTCCTATGCAAAATGGGATTATACATATGGAAGCATAGCCGATTATTTCCTGCAACCATGTCTAGTCCCTTAGTGATTTGCAAAAGGAGCCAACCATTTGACATTTCTTGAATTTATTTCTTTCAGACTTTATAAGTACCATTGATAATTATTTGAAACAAATTTAATTTGGGAGGAGATATCAGAATCACTGAGCTTCAGGTTAATGACATAGGAAAGGAAACACATGCATATGACATCAAGTTATAATGAGAACACAACATTGAGGGTGTCCTGTTTCTATCTATGAAAAAAAAAATAGTAGCTGAAAGGTAGGAGAGGATGAGCATTTCAGTATTAAGAACTAAAAGCAGCTAAACGAAGGATAAAATAGTAGATGACATTCTGAAGTGTAACTGTGGAGTAATATGAAATATTGAGCACAAATACCCTAGATATTCAAACACTGCTTAGAAGAGAGAAAAGATAAGAGGGCTTCCAATTTGACAGAAAGCATGGCTCAGGCTAACACTGTATGGGAATCCAATCAAAGGGCTGGCTGCAAGTAATGGATTATTAATTTTGGTGAAAGTCAAAATTAAATATTAGACGTAAGATCTCTTAAGAGTATAAGTAAAGATAAAATATTATAAAGTGAGCTTGATACCTCTTCATTTTATAGCATCATGTGATCTGTACCATCCTAAGATCTGGGAATATGAAGTTTAACCAGTCTGCAAGTTTAACGATAAAATCAGCATTGCTGACAAGATACACTGAATATTACCCTACCAAAAATAGAGCCAAAAAAAATCTTCCAATGAATGGAAAAATTGAAAATTCCAGTGTAGCAAGAACGTATCGGTTTTACATGGGGAGACAGGAACTTTCATTGAGAATCAAGGATTTATTCACTTGGAGAAGCAGCAACAAAACAATAACAGCAGAGCAACACCAGTCAAAAGCCAGCAGGCACAGTATGCTTAACATTTGTTGTGTTCGAAACAAAAGCTTAACAATTTGTAGTTTTCGAGGTAAAAGCTCAAATTTGTTCTCTAGAATCTAGAACCATTAAAATACATAGTATAAAAAGCTGGAATATGAATGCCAATTGTCTCTGCAAAAGAAAATCTTCTCTGATAATTAAAGGTGAACACAGCAAGGAACATTAGACCAGCTGGTGATTTTTTTAGAAGAGTGACTTTGTTGGAGCTACATGCCAGTGGCAATGGAAAAACAAAATCGACAACAAACTGAAAATTCCATGGGCATTACACATTCCATGGCTAGTGCTAAGCTTTCTCATCTACTGATGCGCCTTTCAAGGTAACATGAAAAGCTTTTTGGATATCACTCACCATAATACAGTATTTAACTAACAGTATTGGAAATGTTCTTGGATTGGTGAAGTAAATCCCATCCCCCCCCCCCCCCCCCCCTTGCATTCTTACCGAAAAGCAAAGAACCTGAACTTCAAATCATATAGAGAACTTTTTTCGCACTGAATAGTTGGCAAGTGATCCCTACTGTCCTGAAACTCTTGCAACATCATTAGGCTTTGGATGCTTGCATATTTCACACATTTCAGTTGTCTCACACACTCCAAACGAAATTGATTTGTATCAAATGGATCTGGAAGCAGGATCATCACATACGAAGCATAACTAAATAATAATGGGTTCAACGTCTTGTTAGCACACAATGTTTTTAATCAATGTTAGAATAAAAATGCAGGCTTCACCAGAGAAAATTGAGAATCATTCAAGAATAATGGTTGGATCACATTCTAGCAAATAACCACGAATTCACTAAATGACTCGATCCATGAATCCATCAGGCAGACTGGATGCCCAATGCTAATGGTGGTTCTCAGAAAATTACTTGTAACTTAGCTGCTTGAACTAATCCACTGAGGAGTATCTGAGTGTAAAGACAGGGCTCTCTTCCCTTGGAACAGCACCTGCATGCAGGAACTGTCGTAGTGATGAAACAAGCTTTTCTTGTGAAAATAAAAATTATAACTCAATAACTATTGAAGGTTTAAAATTGCAGTCTAATAAATATTCAGCAAACAAATCAAAGATACTGAAATTCCTGTCTAACTCAAAGTCAGGATTCACATGTTAGCATAGAGCTCAATTCCCTTAGGGTCCGTTTGGATGTAGATATTGGAGGCCTTGGAATTGAATTGGGTTTAATACCAAATCAGCCTAGGCATTGAAATGAACTCAATGCCAATTGCGATTGTTTGGATGTAGATGGAATTGAGGGCTAGAATTCAACTCAATGGCTGAATCGGGCGATGGAACTCAACAACACGATAGAATTTTTGTCTTCTTGTTCCAACATTGTGCTGCAAATTTCATCTAGTTTTCTAAAAATATTTTCATTTCAATTTTTTTTTCAAATTTTTGAATTCGAAAACCGGACCGGTTTTTTTGGTTTTTCCGATAACTGGTCTGGTTACCGACGGTTTTGCAATCATATTTTTGTTTCAAATTTTCAAAAAATTTTCATTTTGAATTCAAAAACCGGACCTTTTTTTTGTTTTTTCCGGTAACTTGTCCCATTACCAACGGTTTTGCAATCATATTTTTGTTTCAATTTTTAAAAAATCAATTTTTTTCTGAATTTTGAATTCGAAAACCTGCAATCCCTGATGAAGACGCTCCAATGCCACTGAATTCAGAGGGTCGGGCCTCTGAATTGTGAACAGGGCAACTCAGTTATGTTTCAATGCCATGGAATTAGGCCACTAATGCCAATTCCGAATTCCGGCGACATCCAAACACTGGAATTGGCTGAGCCCAATACCAATTCCTAATTCCAGCTCTCAATTCCAACATCCAAACGCTACATTATGTATATGCTTCAATATATCGAAGGTTATTGTTATCTGACCATTCAAAAGCAGGTCGTCTAGACAATTTTTTTAGGCCAGTTTAGATTTAGTTAAATTTTCCTACAAACTATTGGTGAATCACCACTCCACAACGACAACACATGAAACCACAAAAAATGGAAGGATTCAGGGAGTACCGACACCTATATTTTGACGAGAAGTTCATCAAACCAACACCTGATTCGTGCATATAAATCAAAGCAAAAGAAAAGGGGGATTTTTCTGCCCATCATCTTTGAGAGGCACTTGGGGCGCATGCTGCACCTACTCGATGAGCTCGTTGAGGTTGCCGCCATGCTTGTGCTGCTCACCATGCTCCTCCCAAGGTCCCGTAGGAACAGGTTGAGGAGACATCACGGATGAGGATAAAGAAAAACTATTGCTAACATAAAATTGTTCAAGGCATCAGGGACCATGTACAGGTAATTTCATGGGATGGCTCACTTTAATTTGTAGTCGGCATTTCTTATTATCATAGAGCCAGACAAAACCTGTAAATCATGGTGCTAGATTGGGAGATTATTTATGTAGAAACAAGCAATTATTCATCGGTAACATCATTTGAATATTTCACGGTGCATAAAGAAAAAATATGGATAACACTAAGAGTTACAGGAAATTTTAATAGAAATCTGAAGAGTCAAGTTGATCACAAGAAGAGGAAATGACTGTTCTAGTACTGCTGCCTTCCTCAGCGAGCAAACATAACAAGGCCACACAATAATTTTTATTCGTGTAATTTTACACTAAATGGTTGGTATGAGTACCCTGATATATAGCATGGATAAAAAAACTACTGGACCATTTAGCAGATCGTAAAATTTTTGTGTGGCCTCTAAAATTGACAATAGGATTCAGATGTTCAGATTTCTCTCAACTCACCAAAACATTTGAAATAGGCAACAATATTTGGTACAGGCAGATAAACATAAAAATCTTCAAAGATTGTTATAATTTATTACTTGAACATAGATGGAGTAGAGGAGACAAGAAAAAACAAGCACCTTGTTCATATGGCACTCGGCTCAAATCCAGATCGAGTCTAATACCTCAACTCTTGTGTGTCTCCTGTCCATGTGAATCCAATACCAGCAATTCTGAGTGGCTCTGCAATCCAGATCGAGTCCAAATATATTTTTGGAAGTTGAAAATGTCTATAATAGTATAAGCAGATGTAGAGAAGGGACTCAAATGTACAATGCAAGGGACTCAAATTTACAATGCAAAAGGAATAAATACTGTTGTCGAAGGATCATACACAATGGTAAAATTTAGGAGCAGTCCCAATTGTCGAAGGATCATCATATAAATTAGAATTTGCATGCACTAACCTGTTTGTCGAAGTCGGTAAAATTGTAAAAAGCAAGAACAAGACTTGAAATTGCAAGATTTCCACAAGTGAGGAAATTTCAACTTGAACATGCACCGAGTGAGCATAAGAACCTCCAAAATCAAACCAAGAATTGTAATCATTTCAATGGGGACATAGACTAATAACCATACATACCTGAAAGTATATTGAAAGAAAACAAGATGATCAAACAAAGCCTGCTTTGATGACAAGAACTTCAAGTTTTCTGTCGCCAAACTTTCAAAAGGGGAGCTCTTTCCGTAGTATTGATGTTCTTCGCCATCACCTTATAATTAAGAGATCCATCCCATTTGTATAAGTTGGCGCTGTTGCTGAGAACCAAATGGATGAATTACGAATCATGGATAGAGTGTGCACTAAATAATCATGAAACTCACAGCTACAACTGCCAAGTAGTTGTCGGAAATGGCTCTCAATCTGAAAATTGAGATGCTACCCTTTCAATAATATCACAATCACTACACCATGAATGGGCAAGGGGTGCAATCACCAATACAAGGAAGTTTTGTAGTGGTTACTGAAACAATATGTATTAGACACGATAATACAGGGGAAAACCAACAATGAAGCAATAATTTACTGTCTGATGGAGAAATCATTATTCCAACTGAGTCCTTCAGAAAATTACAGCAATAGCAAGCATTTTCTAAGACTTGTAGCGATATGAAATTATAAAGGAAACTCAACTACGTGTAACTTAAGAAAAATGGATTCTTATTCTTTCTCCAGAAACAATGCGCGGCTCAAACTTAGATGCAACAAGTAAACTTACCAGCAGAATTACAAAGAGTAAATCATCAATATAGGAAGATCAAAGCTTGGATTCTTCAAACCTTCCACACATTAGTCTCCTCTAATCTTTAAACCCAAGCTTGTTAAGTTACCGTCAAAAGTTTCCTACACGAATCTCCAATTTCATGATTTTTCTCTAAAACAGGATGCACCCTGAGAATGGTTACAAAGAGAAGTATACAGTAAATAGGATATTATGTAGCGGGTATAGTGGCTAGAAATAACCTTTGCATGTAGTTTTCAACTGTATATAGAAACAAAGTTAAAACTGTACAAGAGGCAGAGCAAATGCTCTCCCAAGAAACGAAAGGAAAAGGGAAGTATCTATCTGTAGAAATTAATCAACTCCTAATACCAGATGTAGGACGGCTACTGAAGCAAGCAATGTATTAACGGTTCAATCAATCAATCCAATGGGATTCAGCAAGGCTCGCTCACGCACTCAGGGTGTTCGATGAAAAGGTGAAATGAGAAAACAGAAGAAAAGGCGGACACCTTGATGCCCGATTACGACATGGCGAGCTCCACCTCCGGGATCACGACAGGCCACTGCCCCACCGCCATCGGCCGGGGAACATCTGCTCGGTCTCGATGAGCCGGCCGCGGACGAGGATCTGCTCCCGGATGCCCGGTGGCGATGTCGGTGGCAACGAAGAAGACCTCCTCGGCGGTACCGTTGAGGTAGGTGATGAGGACGTGCAGGGGCAGGAGTTGCGGCGGCTTGGGTTCCTCTACGGTTGGCGGTGACAGGAGGGACCACAACTCGACGGACCTGGCTGGTCGTCGCCCCTCTTCACCTTTGATTGATCGGAGATGGATGGCACGGTGATCGCCAACAGCTGCAGCCACCACTACGATTGCCGATCTCTGCCTCCGATCCATCCCCCTCACGCTCGCCCGCTCTGATGCGCCGCAACTCACCGCCGCCATCACCGACGCCGAGTACGCGCCACCGCCGCTTGCCGCCCCATGTCCACAGCGACCCCCTCCTCCCTCTCCGCGGAGATACTGAACTGCGGAAATTAATTTGCCAGTTTGGAATCGGGAAGGCAATCACCGGAAATCAAGCGACGCAATTTATCTCCCACACAAGGAAAGCACTATGTTACACAAGGAAAGACTACGAAAATCATTCCAATAGAGTGGGGGTACGGGGGTAGCGTCGGGGGTGAGAATAATATTAACTTTTAGGGTCACTGTCACGCAACAATCGATGGAAATCAACCTAGAAGGCAGGGGAGAGGAGGGGGAGTCACGCCTGGGACAGAGTGGAACGATATTGAGCCCACAATATAACAGGACGGTTCAGATTACAAGGTAGATAGAATGACAAGGTAAAATTGATTTTCCTCGCAACTGGTTTTTCACGAGCATGTATGTTGCCCGTCACTCATCACATGTGATCCGGACCCAAAATAACTCAGGGGGTGTTCGGCGCATGGGGTCTAAACTTTAAAAGGGTCTAAATTCTAGATAAGCTATATTAAATAAAGTTTAATTACAAAACTAACTACAGAACTCTAGTCTAATTCGCGAGACGAATCTAATAAGGGTAATTAAGCTATGATTAGATGATGGTTAATGTAGCATTACTGTAGCATCACTGTACCAAAATAAAGATTAATTAGGCTCATTAAATTCGTCTCGAAATGAGCATTCATCTGTCAAAAAAATTTTGTAATTAAATTTTATTTAATATATTCCTAAATAACAATATTCTTTTTGACGCACCCTCGTCCCATTTCACACCGCTAGCGTAGAGTCTATTTTTCTCTCTCCCGTCTCCACCCCGCACGGACAGAACCTTATCCTCTCGGTCTTCGCCGCGGACCCGGGTCACGCGGCGGCGCGGCCACCTCAATCCCGGAGAGCTCACCACCGCTAGGCTGCCGGAAAGTGCCGCCACGCCACCGCTCCTGCTCGTTCCCCGCTCCTCCTCGTTGTGCCGCCCCACCGCTAAGTACCGCCACCTCCCACATCTCTCTCCACGCCCTCGATTCAGGCCGGCCCCCGCTGTGCGGCTCGGTTGCTCGCGGGCGCGAATCTAGCGCATCTCTTCGACAGCTATGAGGAAGGCAAACCTGCTCGGGCTCGGGCTTCAGCGAACACGGGAGGCGCGGCAGGAGCGGCCGAACCCGTGGAGCCGCAGCAGGTCAACGCCACCTCCCCATGGATGCCCTCAAGTACAACGGCCTCCGCCTCAACCGCAGCACCCTGACGGCCAACGCTGCCTCCCATGGACGCCCTCCCACCTCCACGGCGCGGGTAAGTGGTCCTCCTCCCCCTTCCGGTCCTGTGCATGCAACGTGTTTGTGAGAATGCCTACCTACTTCGTGAGTACTAGCGTGCGGGTGGCAAAATTGCAGCAGCATGCCAGCACCACATGAACAGAAGACGCCCTCCACCTGTTTGATAAAGTGTGCACGAGATACATAAACAAGAGAATCTTACTATTTATTCTTATTGCTTGCTATCCTGTTTATTCTTTTTGCTTGCTGTCCTAAGCTCTCATCTTGACATAGTTTTATGAATGCTGTTTTGATTTTCATATAAATAAATCCATCAAATCTGCTTTCATACTTGTGTGATGTGTTCTTAGGATTCAACAGATTACACCACACATCAGCTTGAAAGAGTGCCGACTTGAGTTTCTCATTGCTTCAGTTGATTTACTGATGTTCAGTACAAGAACCCTTAGTATTTGGTTTTATTTTGGACTTCTACTTTTTTTCTCTTCTGTAAATTGAACTAGGCTGTTCAATCTTCAAGCACTATTAGCTTAATACGATGTGAAGCTGTTACATATTCAATGCAAATTACTACTGTAACTCAGATAAATTGCTGGATGGAAACTATCACAAATTGTATTCGACACTTTGGATAAAAATGCCCTGTTCTTAGATATTGAAATTTAGTGGAAATGTCCGAGCGAAATTTCTGTGTTGAAATGTAGGATTATGTTCGAGGGCGCTCCGTTTATTGAGTTTTGTTACTTGCAACACCTATTTTCAGCACTGGAAGACATATGCCTTGGAAGAGTTACCAGGAAAAATGTGCTCATGTTCTAGTACATGCTTTACAATCATACGAGGATAGAACACGAAAACAAAAATCGAAAGCAGCATATTGTAGCTCCAGCTTCATACCTAGATATCACTTAATGGTATGAACAGAAGTCTGTTCTTGTTTTTGACTTTTGTATAGTACCTTGTATGGGCAGAAAATGTTTTCTTTTCCCTAGTGCATGAGTGCTCTAAATTTTTTTTCAGGTCTAAAGTCAGGCGCAACAAGCTCTGTTCTTTGGCATTGCAGTGAAAAGGTTCAGTATGAAGAACTGAGGACAAGTTCTACTTTTTCTTTGGTACCGCACTTTCTGCAGGTAGTTATCTTTCAGAAGCACACTGAATTTGTTTTCTTCGCCGCCACAGTAGAGTCATGGTTGATTAATTGCTCCCTTTCTTGGTTAATGCCCAGCAGGTATTTGAGGTAATGGCCAGTTGCCTTCGGCTCTGTTTTCTTTGATTCATTTTTTTATTTTACATCATTAGTACTATTTGTTTTTTGTATTATACTCATACCAATGAAACTGTATCATATTCATTCAATCATTTTGTAGTAGCGTAAAATGATTATGTGAATTATTGGAGTTGTTCACTAATACCTAGGATAGTGATGCTAGCTCTGTTCTGCGTAATAAATCTGCTTTGGAACGCTGATTTGTCGTAACTCAGAAGTGATAGTTGATGAGATATGATTTTAAGAAAACAGTCAGCTCAGCTGCATGTCTAGCAAAAGCAGAATGAATATGATTAAGACCTGAGTACGTTAGGAGTACCTTTCAGGTTCTAATTGCATGCCATTTCCCATCTGCACCTGGTCTGTGTAAATGATAGAATAACTTGCATCTGCACCTACCTGGTCTGTGTAAATGATAGTTTCTAAGTTTGTATCGGTCATGCATCATCTGTAAGCCTCAATTTGTTACTACTTTAGGGTATCAAATTATGAGTTCTTGCTCTTGTGCTCCTGGTGTTAGGCAACTGAGGTATATCTCTGCTTTGGATAAACAGGTGGTGATGCAGCTGCTCGTGGGGTTTGCCAACTGACGATGAGCTCCTAGTCCTGGATGCATTGAAGATGTGTAATAGTATACTAGGAGAAGAGATGAGATGTCATTAACTGTAAGTATACCTTATCTAGGCAGGACAAAGGTGCAGATTAGGATGATAGAACTAGAATGATTGAGATAGCATTTAGTTTTACTCAGATTTTGGCTTTCATTTGTGTTTGATTGTCTTGTGAGATATGACCATCGAAACCCTTGTTTGATGTATTGTGAAAAGTGTTGTAAACAGCATAATTCCTTAGATATTTTGTCTCATACGTGTACAGATTTTCAGATGTTATTGTTTTGAACCTGGATGAACAACACTGCAGTGGCCTTTTATAGTAAATGTTTCTATTTTTTTTTTACTTTTTAAATAGCAATAGGTGACGGGCAATATGAAAGCCCGTCATCTATCTACTCGTACAGGTGACGGGCAACATGAGACGCCCGTCACCCCTAACCCCTAATAGGTGACGGATAACAGAAGATGCCCGTCACCTAAGACTCTTTATAGGTAACAGACATTTGCCCGTCACCTTTCTCTTTGTAATAAGTGACGGCGTTAAAATGATGTAATAAGGAGTTAAAATGATGTAATAAGCTTGGAAAATTATTCAAATTGTTATGGCCCAATAAGGAGTACCAGACTGGTGTTAAAATGATGTATTCTGTTGCTGCCGACTGAGTTCATACTACGGTATGCCATTGTGCATTGCTGGGTGCTGTCCATTTTGCTTGACATTTCATTTTCAAATTCCACGTCAAGTTTGGTACACATGGTCTTTGCCGAAACCACACCGAAAATTGTTTGTTTGTACAGTTATACCTATCAATAACCACAGTATGGGAAAACACCACAATAATCGAAGTAGTAATACCATATTTTACTGAAATTATTACCAAAGGAATAGACCAAGTTAATATCAGGATCAATTCAAATACTTTCATCTAATGAGCAAACGACATCATTTATTGTGATATCTGAACAACAACGACAGAGTGGTTTTTTTATTTAAGTGAACAAACTAAAGACAATATTATGATTAATATAACATCTCCAGTCAAGTCCACCCATGTATCTATAGATCCGCCATTCAGTGAGAAGAATTGTAGTATGCGAGCACAGCGTAAACCGTCTGGACGATGGTGCCCAGCACGGCCAACGCACCAAAGACCCAGGCAGCCGCCAGCCAGGGGTTGCTGAAGCGGTGCCTGATAATCCAGGCACCCCAACGGAAAAGGCTGGACTCGCAGTGCCTCTGCAGCTCCACTCCTACCGGCTTAGGGCTCGTTCGGTTAGGCCAGAACAGACCTGGAATGACTTTGTTCCAGCCGGATTGTTCTGGCCCGTCTTGAAGCCGGAAGCTGACTGGAATCTTCGTTCGGTTAGATGCGGCCTGTTTTGAAACAAGGCCCATTCCAGCTGGCTTCGCCCGTCCAAGGCCCGGAAAGGAGCCCCGACTCTCACCCGGAATCCCTATAATTAGCGCGCGCTGCACCGAAGCGTTATGTAGCGCGCTTTAAGATTCGTGCATCAGTAAAATCCAACGGCAGCAGCTCTTTCTTCTCCCTCGCGTCCTCTGACCTAATCGCCGCCGTCGTCCCGCGCCGACGTCGTCAGCTCCCCAGCGCCGCCATCGCGCGCTCCCTCGCGACGCCGTCGTCCGCTCCCCCCGCGCCGCCGTCACCGGACGTGTTGTTCCGACCTTCACAAAAGTTGTTCCGGCCGTCGGTGAAGTTGTTCCGGCCGCCGGAGAAATTGTTCCGGCCGCTGGAGAAGTTGTTCCGGCCGTCGAAGAAGTTGTTCCGGCCGCCGGAGTAGTTGTTCCGGCACTGCCGCGGAGCAGCGACGCGCGGCGGCGGCGGCGTTGGTGATGGCTGGGCGTGCGGCGGCGGTTGCTGGGCCGCCTGGGCCGCGCTACGTCACGCTTAAAAAAAGCGCGAGGTACGCATAGGGGCTCCCACTCTCACCTCCCGATTCCATTCCGACGGCGTTGCGGGGAGAGAGGCCGTGACGCGACTACAAGCCGGCGGCGCTGCCGGAGACGAGGCCGTGGCGCGGCGACCTGACCCGGCCACGACGGCGGCGCAGCCGTCCTCCACCCGACGTCCTCTCGCTTGTACATGTCCTTCTCGCCGGTAATCTTCCTCCTTCCCCTCCCCTCCCTCGCGCCTAGGTTTTTGAATCTTGAGGATGCCGCTTGCCCGGCTCGCTGCTGCTGCTCTCGGCGCGCCGGCGCTGCTGCTCCCGACCTGCACCTCGCGGCTGTGGCTCAAACGCACGCCGACGCCGATCTGCTCTGTGTGTTGGATCCCACCATTCCGTAGTGGTCTGATCTCTGGATTCTTGCTAATATGAGCAACGACATGTCTAGCTTTTCTCTGATTTTGTTTTCTTGCATGATCGTAGCAACAAATTTGTGTGGGTGCTAGTAGTAGAGTGCACTAACGGTGGGTGTTCTGCACTAACAATGGCCGTCTCCTGATTTGGAATCATTCTTTGAAGACTTCATAGTCTCTTTGATCTGAGATAACTTTGATAAGACTGAATTGCGATGATTTTGCTAGCTAAGACTGAATCGAGCATCCAATTTTGCTAGTGCTCCCGTAGCTCACGTCACTGTTTCAGGATTAGGATCTGTGTCATGATTCCTGCTTTTTGCAAATGGGGTCATTAGTGCTCTAGTCAATGCGTACTCTGGCTTAATCAGAACTGTGACTGGATCAACACAGGTGCACCATGCCTGCAGTTCTGACCTGGTTAAGTGGTTAACTGAATTGCTGCTCCACATCATTTGTTTATGTTGATTTACCTTAAGCATGAACCAAGAGTCAAGTTCGGCATATGATTTCTGAAAAGCACAAACCAATTTCAGGTTATGATGCCAAGCATTTAAGTTTTCTGAAGCTTATGTGCTCTTGGTTATTTTGGCCGGTTTAGATGATGGTAGCTCATCTGGTTCAAGTGAACCTGTACAGCCTGTACATTTAAATTATGTTTGTTTGCCTTTGTTATGCATGCACACTGAACTTCACTTAGATAAAGAACGTAACTGTAATCTTGAGTCCTTGTTCTTAGCTAAGGATATAGTACAACTTTCAGAGAAGATGGTAGTCACTGCTTCTGCCTAGTTTTTGCTGCAATGGTCTGTAGGAATTAGGAAATGCTTTTAGCTGGGAAGAAATGGCAGCCAATTTGTATTGGTATATCTCCATTCTAATTTCGTAAAAAGAACTTACTGCCGTGAGAGGAAGTTGCTGGTCCTATGATCATTTTGTCCACCACATTGTTATTTGAAACCCAACCAAACAGTGTACTAATGATCAGTTTGTGCTACAATACACTGGCAAAAGAACTAGCAGATCACAGTGCTGGATGTTGCACTCTGTAGGTCAATATATATTGTCATTAGCCTGTATGTCAACGAAAAGAAAATGTATGCAGGACCCCCATAAACTAGCAGATCACAGTGCAGGATGTTTCTACTTTACTATTGGCATGTGTAGCTTCAGTTCAAGATTGAATGATTTTTCTGCTGCATAATAATTTTCTCATCTTTTCATAATCTTGTCATTCTGGTAGTTTATTAATACTGAAAAGATATGTCAATTTGCCATGGACATCTGCAGCTGAATACATTTGCCACTTCTCTTTTCAGATTATCCCACCAGTTCGTAGGGTTGGTGAAGACGAGCCTCCGCCCTCTTGGGACCCGGTACTTACTCCAAAAGGTACTTTTAAGCTTGTGAATTTTTGTTCATTCTATGGTATTTTTGATATGGTTGTGCAAAAGCTTGTCTTTACTTGATGCCTTCTTGTTTTTTCTTTACTGACAGTTATGGAGCCAACATTGTTGTGCTCTTCACATTTGTATCTAAACAATAAAAATGCTAACTCAGTTCAGATACCATTTCCTGGTCATGTTAGAAATATTTTCATGCTATATTATTTTGCTTAATCTCTGCATGCTAAAATGTTTTGTCTCGTGTATACATGATAACAGCATTACTACTGCTATGTCTTTAATACATGTTCTCTTATCTTCTCTTTTATATGTATGATATAGTTCTCAAATGAATATGTCATTGAGAGACCGTGTAAGAAAGAGGAGGGACGAAGAGGATGATGACATGATGTTGTTTCTTTTCCCTGCCCTTTCCCTTTTGAGTTCTTTGCTCATAGAAGAGGAACATATAATGTGTACTGATGGCTATGGAGCAAGCATGTAGTAGTATACAGTTAGAAAATCGTAAGAAAAATCATAAGATTGCACTGTTCTAGTAGATTGCTTAGTAGCAATTCTTTGTTATTGTGCAAAGTTCTGGCTATGCTGTGCAAAGTTATTTGTTAGGACGTGTTTTACCAATTGAGCTAACAATTTTACTGAATAACTTATATTGGTTTGAATTGTTAACTTCTTTTACATAAATCAGAAGCTTCTCTGAAAAAGCGTGTTTGGGTTATTCAGTGCACAGCTAATACATGGTTACATCACTGTTTGCTCATAGAAGAGGAGCATATAATGTGTACTCACAGTTATGGAGCAAGAAGGTAGTAGTATAGATAATCAGTTAGAAAATCATAAGAAAAATCATAAGAGCTCTGACAGTTATGGAGCTAACATTGTTGTGCTCTTCACATTTGTATGTAAGCAATAAAAATGCTAACTCAGTTCATATACCCTTTTCTGGTCATGTTAGAAATGTTTCCATGCTAACTGTAATCCTTAATTATTTTGCTTAATCTCTGCATGCTAAAATTCTGAGAAATGCACGGTATGCGCTAGTAGATTACTTAGTAGCAATTCTTTGTTTTACTGAATGAGCTAATAATACTTGTCATGTTTCTTGCAGACCCCAAAAAGTCTACCCATAGAAGACATTATTCCTTCTCTTGGATCAAGCACTCCGATGAACCGAGCTTGTTGGCTCTGATCTTTCATTATGACATTTCATAACTTCAGGCTGCCGTATCATAGATTCAGACAGCATAAAGCACCGAGATGCTAGTGTTAATTTATTAATGTAGTGTTTGGTGTATCGTTTCTGAGAGTAGCTCATTAGCTGTTGAGACTTGAGAGTAAATTGTACTCTGCTGAATAATATTTGCTACACTTTCGGTCTTGAGTGCCTGCTGCGTAACACTTGAATGCTATTATTTTGATTTCCTGGCATTCCTGCTGTCGAACCATTCCTAGCATTCTTGCTGCCGAACAAGATAATCAGGTGCAAGGAATGGAAACTGAGAGAAACGAAAACTGTAGTTGGATTGAGTGACACGAGTGGATTCATTCATTCCTGCTGCCGGAACGATTCAGCCTTGAAGCAAAACTGCTGCTGCCGAACGAGCCCTTAAGGTAATGCTCGCCGGCCGGGTCGAAGACGAGGCCATCCGCGAGGTCCCGGAACAGGGCGCACACCTCGCTATCATTGCCCAGCAGATGCTCCATTACCCCGCGCTTTGACAGCAGCGCCACGTCCTCCGTGCTTGTCAGAAGCTGCGACATGGACACCACGTACGCCGTCACATAGCTTCGCCGATGGATGTCGCCGCCTGGTAGTACTTCTGCTCGTACGCCAAGACGTTGCGGAGGATGTAGCCGGTCTTCTCGTCAATGATTTGGAGCGCCATCCTCAGCATCCCGTCCAAGAACATCACGTCAAGCAAAGGCCGCTTCGAGCCATCGTCAGCGCTCCACCCTCTGAACCTCACACCGGCCTCATAATATTCGGTGGCTCGCCGGAATCTTCCATACTCACCAACGTATCTGCATTTCAATACAAGAGAATAAATCAAATATCACGACAAGGCAATTGTACTGCTGTAATTTTGTACTCACTCCGTTTTTAATTATACGACGCTGTTGACTTTTTTCGTTACTTTGACTCTTCGTCTTATTTATAAATATTTATGCAAATAGCTAAATGTATAAGTTAATCTTAAAGTGCTTTTAATGATAGATCCAATAATATACATTTTACGTTAAGAAACTAATTATTTTCACATATATTGTTGGTCAAAGTTCAACAAAAAAAGTCAACGGCGTCGTATAATTAAAAACGGAGAGAGTAGATACAGAAATACTGACGCTGCTTCTGCTAGGCTGGTTGGTCTCAAGTAAACACGGCACACATGAACCAAATGCTGGCACTTTTCTACACCATTATTGTTGGAGGACGGTGGGACTTCGTCCATGATGTTTCTGATTGTTTCCCAGGCCAGCTTGCCAACCGACATCACCGACCCATTAACAGCGGTTGCAGCATCGCCATAACGCAACTTGTAGATCTTCTCCACCACAGAGAATGGGATCTGGTTCTCCAGCATCATGAGGTCATGTATGGTCAAGCTCAGGTCGAGTATCTTAATGTTGCATCCTTCAGCTTCAGCGGCTTCTTCTATTTCCTCGCCGGCTTCCATTTCCTCGCTGTAGCTGCTTCCTTGGTCGACAAATCCTTTAAGCAGAGATATCAGCTGCAGTGCTGCACCGCCTCAAGCAGCAGCATCTTCCAGAATACGTCCCGTTCCATCTAGATGTCGCCTTCGTAGCACCTCCTTGCCTCGGTCTCCATAAATGCAACAGCCTGTGTCAACAGCAGAACCGATGGACCGACTTTTGGGACGAATTTCAGCTTGCCCTGTTCATTCCGTCGCATTGCTTCTGTGGCATCTTCGCCACCGTGGTACGGTCCGATGGAAAGGAACGTTGGTTGATAGGTACACGGAAACTGACCCAAGGTTTGCACGCTGCCATAGTTCACACCTGAATTGATCTGCACCTAACAGCTAGAGCGATGATGCCCAGCGCGTACTAAGGGTGCGCGATAGCACTTAGCGAGGACTAAGAAGGGTGCAAGGGGTCAAGAGCGTGTGTATATTTATAGGAAAATGCTTCACATACACCTATTTGTTAGATTTTTATCCGATCAAATATTTTACGCTGTTGGGAAGATGGCTATGATTATGTACAAGCGAAGGGTCCAAATACGGCGAAGGGCTTAAAGACAAGAAAGCGAAGGGTCAAGAGACTAAAAGCACACATCCGAAGGGTCTTCGTAGTAGATGCTCAATGTAACACTAAAACTAGGTCTATAAATATGACCAGACCCCACTGTAAGATGATCGGTTTTTCAAGCCACGAGCCAGACACATCATTTACTCCGTCCGAAAATCTTTGTCGTCTCAACACTCTTGGCCCGGCTCCGCGGGCGATAGAGGGCTTCGACGTACAACAACTCGAGAGACCCAAGGGTGCAGCCTGGGCTCTCGCCTTCGTCCAGCAACGCGGACAGGCCAAGAGGGCTTCACATCAGTCGATAATCCCTCCAGAAAACTTTTGGAGGGCTTCGTCTCATCAAGAAAGGACAATCAAAACCCATTGGGGGCTTCACACGACCTATAAGGGATCATGTTCCCCCAATATTTGGCGTCGTCCGTGGGCCGAACCCACGACCAATCAAAACAATGGCTAAAGGAAGGTCAACGAAGACAACAGATGCCAAAGCGCAACATGCTGAGATCGAAGCGGAAAAAGCAAGAATCGCCATAGAAGAAGAAACCGTAAGAAAGGAGAAGATTAAAGACCAACAAGCAGACACAGACGAAGTGTTGGGGATCCGCGGAGCAGGACTCGATCCCGGACAGCCCTCTCTTTGTGACCGAAGGGTTTAACCAGGCTAACCAAGTTACCCTCCGTGTGTCGCTTGTATTTCCTTCCGCAGGGATTGATGCTGGGCGCGAAGGGCGTACCGAGCGCCCGAAGGGTATCCGGCGTCCGAAGGCTCAAGACTTCGGACGAGGCACGGAGGGGCATGAAGGGCGGATCCATCGTCCGAAGGGTCGCTGCCGCGCCAAGGCTATGGACTTCGGACGAGGCTCGGCTGGATGCCTCGTATGTACCCGAAGGCCTACGGGTGGGCCCAGAGGACGAGTGCGTCAGCAGCTAGGGTTTCTGGTGTACCCTCGACAGGAAGATGGCAAAAGTCTATTGTGCCCTCCGGACGTTTTTGTACCGAATATTCTGTACATTATTCTCCGTGATCAGGGGTAGTTTAGGCATCGATTTGTAATTCCTGATCACGGTATAAATACCCCCTCCCGTGCAATGGAGAGGGGGTCGACTCTTTGTAATGTAACATGACTATGAAAGCAATGGTCTAGGCTTCGTGTTGCGCAGAGTCCCTTCGAAGCACGCGAAGCCATTTCTCTCTCTCTCTCACGCTTTCTCTCCGTGCTTCACCCGGTGCTGGGTTTTCTTTGCGAAGAATCCCAACATTTGGCGCCCACCGTGGTTCTAGCACGAAGAACAAGCCCTAATGCCACCTAAAAAGGCGAGGGTTGCGCAAGGGGCTTCGGAAGAAGACCCAGTGCCACCCCCGCAGCCACAGCTACCCGCCGGGCCAACAACAAGATCAAACGCGGCAAGGACACCCCAAGGAGAAACACCGCTCCGTACCGGGGAAGCCCAAGCCAATACCAACACCAACGCCCCTTGCGGCGAAGACAACCGCATAAGAGAGGCAGCCAACAAGCAAATCATCCCTGCGGAAGAACCCCCCTTCGCGCAGGACACTGACACTGATACGGACGAAGACTGGGAACAGTTCGACAACACAAGGGTCAATTTCGACAACCCGGAGACTAGCAATGCCCAACAAGAGCGAGCAAGAAGCGAAGACCAAGAGCAAGAGTACAGAGCCCTCCTCAAGTTGCAGAAACATTTGAAGAGACTCCGAGAAATACGAAGCGCTCGCCTTGAACAGGCCAGCCAACATTCGAAAACAAGACTCCAAAGCAGAATCGAAGAAGCGAAGGCCTCAATCGTTCAGCTGGAAGAAGAATTGCGGGAAATACAAGAGCAAAACACTGAACAGCAAGACCAAGTGTTTAGAAGAACAGCAAGACCAAGCCATAACATCACAAGACCCGAAGGGATAATCAGCAAATTTGACAAAAGCTCACCACTGTCCGAAGGCATTCAACTCACGAGATGGCCCGCGTCGTACAAGCCAATACCTCTCCCGAGATACAATGGCCGTTTCGACCCAAGACAATTTCTCATGAGTTACGAAGCTGCAATCTCCTCCGCCGGCGGAAACGACATCGTTCTAGCCAAAAATCTTATCACTGCACTCGAGGGTCCGGCGTTGGACTGGTACTCAACCCTTCGCCCGGACACAATATACTCGTTTGACAATGAACACTCCAGCGACTATCGAAGACCTATACACAGAGCTAGCAAGGTACAGCAAAGCTGATTCCGACTATCGAAGACGAAAAGCAACTGAAAACAGTCAAAAGCAAGTGGCGAAGTCAAACAACCAACGAAGCCAAACAGACTGGAACACCTCGAGAAGGCGAAATAAAGACGAACAGCAAGCCCAATACATCAACCAGATCGACAGCACAAAGACGGAAACACCTCCGGAGCCTAACAGTTACAGAGGAGGAAGAAACGGAAGAGGAAGGGGACGAGGCAAAGGAAGAAACCAAGAACCTCGCAAACCATACTGCATTTTCCATAGACCCGACCAAGGACACACCTCAAAAGAGTGCCCCGAAACCAAAACAGTCCTGGAAAGAATGAAAACAAAGGAACAACCCGCTCCTCCACCCAGAGTTGTCAACAATACCTCCGGAAACCACAGTTGGCAACCATCACCACAATATAATCCGGCATACCCGCAAATCACTCCAGTCTACCATCAACATTATCAAGGCACAATGCCTCACCCCTCGAGTTTCCACCCAAACAACTTCTCGCCAGCACCTCAAGTAAACCACATCGCGAAGATGCTACCATCACCTTCGCATAATTATACAACACGAGAAGAGCTACCACCACCACCACCCATCAACAGAATTCCACCGAAGACTGAGTCAATCCATCAGGCTCCTGCAGATCCACTGCCATCCTTCGGCACCATATTACAAATCACCGGGGGGTCTTCGACGGACTTCGAGTCAAAGAGACAACGAAGAGATTATTTCAGAGCAGTAAACACAATTTTCAACGCAGCTCCAATCAGATAGACAAAATGGTCTCATGTGCCAATCACCTTTACCGAAGAAGATCTATCACGTTGCGAACTCAAGAAGCACCCGCATAATGACGCCATGGTCATCAAAACAAACATCTACGGATGGGATGTCACCAAGATATTGGTTGACAACGGGGCTTCTTCGGACATCCTTTTCGCCAGTACCTTCGACCGGCTAAAACTGGACAGGAAACTCCTTGAACCAATGGACACACCTTCGTACGGCTTCGGAGGAAAAAGAATCAACCCTCTGGGAAAAATCTCTCTGCCCGTGTCCTTCGGGGATACGTCAAACCCCAGAACCGAACATATAACCTTCGACATGGTGGAAATGAACTACCCATACAACGCCATCTTCGGCAGAGGTGTCATCAATACCTTCGATATTGTCATCAGGAATTCATTATTGGTCATGAAAATGCCCTTGCCGAAGGGAGTCATTACAGTCTTCGGGGACCAGCAAGAAGCCAGGAATATAGAGAAGGGAATAACCCCCGGCCAAAATAACGTGTATGTCGTAAGCGAAGACCCAGACAAAAAAGAAAGGCACAAGCACTTAGTGCCAGAAAAGTTGTTGGACAAAGAAGAACCTCGCATCACCCACAAGGACGGAACAAGAAGAGTATTGCTCGACGACCTCATCCTAGATCAAGCAGTGATAATAAGCGATCAACTCCCGAAGAACGAAGAAGAAGAACTCATAGAGCTGCTCCGCAAAAACAAAGACGTCTTCGCATGGTCATCAAAAGACCTCCAAGGCGTAAGTAGGCAAACAATTGAGCATAAGCTGGACATTGATCCAAAGATCAAACCGAAGAAGCAAAAGTTAAGAAAAATGTCAGACGACAGAGTCGCAGCTGTAAAAGCCGAAGTCCAAAGGCTCCTCGATGCTGGGGTCATCAGAGAAGTCAAGTACCCCACCTGGCTAGCAAATACAGTCCCAGTGAAGAAGAAGAACGGAAAATGGAGAATGTGCGTAGATTTCACCGACTTAAACAAGGCATGCCCAAAAGATGACTTCCCTCTGCCTCGCATAGACAAGATAGTAGACGCCGCAGCGGAAGCCGAGTTACTTTCCCTGCTGGACTGTTTCTCCGGCTATCATCAAATCTTCATGAGAAAAGAAGACGAAGAGAAAACAAGTTTCATCACCCCCTTCGGAACCTTTTGTTTTGTGAGAATGCCCGAAGGGTTGAAGAATGCAGGGCCAACATTCTGCAGAATGACTACCGAAGTATTGCAAGAAATGGAAGGAACAATAGTACTCGTATATGTCGACGACATCGTCGTGAAAAGCGATAAGCGAAGTGATCATATATCTCACCTAGCTCAGACCTTCGCTAAGTTCAGACAAGCAAATCTCAAGCTTAACCCAGAAAAATGTGTCTTCGGAGTTTCCAAGGGCAAAGTTCTCGGATGCCTGGTATCCATCAAGGGTATTGAGGCCAACCCCGACAAGATAGAAGCCATCCTCAACATGAAAGAGCCAGCTTCCATCAAGGACGTACAAAAGCTGACCGGAAGAATTGCAGCGCTCAACATGTTCATTTCAAGATCAGCCGAAAGGAGCCTCCCTTTCTTTCAAGTGTTAAAAGGCTCCGGAAGATTCGAATGGGGAGCAACTCAAAGAAAAGCCTTCGCTGACCTGAAGAAGTATCTCAAAGAGATGACAGCCTTCGCCAGCCCGAAGGCAAAAGAAACACTGTACTTGTATGTCGCCGCATCCCACAGAGCAGTTAGCGCGGCCCTGGTCCAATCACAAGCAAAGACAAACAACAAAGGAATTGAAGTAAAAATTCAAGTCCCAGTTTATTATGTCTCCGAAGCCCTCTCCGGCTCAAAATTGTTCTATTCAGAGCTCGAAAAGATCGTCTATGCAGTAGTAATGGCTTCAAGAAAGCTGAGGCACTATTTCGAAGCTCATACAATAAAAGTGCTTACAAATCAACCTCTGTCAGAAATGTTTGGCAACAGAGAGGCATCGGGAAGAATCTCCAAATGGGCAGCGGAACTATCTGAACATGTTGTAGACTTCGAAAGCAGAAGCGCCATCAACGGACAAGTGCTTGCCGATTTCATAGCAGATTGGACTGAGCCTTGCTCCTACACCGAGGGCCCAGTCTTCGAGCAACCATGGCAAATCAGATGTGACGGAGCATGGGGTCACTTAGGGGCTGGGGCTTCGGCTGTCCTTACCTCTCCTTCGGGCATCAAATTGAGATACGCGGTCAGACTTGAATTCAGCAAAGAAACTGACAAGTGCACAAACAACATCGCAGAATACGAAGCAGTATTGCTAGCACTCAGAAAGCTAAGAGCTTTGGGCGTCCTCAACTTCGTAATTTACACCGACTCCAAATTCATTCAGAGCCACATTGACAAAACCTTCACGGCCCGAGACCCAGAGCTGATCAAGTACCTGGACTTAATTCGAAGCACCGAGAAGCATTTCAGAGGTTTCTCTTGCGTCCACCTTGAACGAAGCGATAATCATGAAGCAGATGCCTTAGCAAGAGCAGCTTCAAGAAAAGAACCACTGCCGCCAGACGTTTTCTTCGAAACATTGACATCACCTTCGATAAAAACGCCTGAGAAAGAAATCAAACTCGTAAACATCATACAAAGCGAAGACTGGAGATCACCTATAATGGCTTACCTTCGGAATTACTACGAAGCTCTAGATGAAACCGAAGAAAAAAGAATGAAAGCAAGAGCAAGAAACTACGTTATACTCAATGATCAGCTATACAGATCCAGCATCAGCAAACCCCTGTTAAAGTGCATCAGCCGCGAAGAAGGGATCCAAGTGCTCCGCGATATTCATGAAGGAATTTGCGGAGCCCATGCCGGAACAAAATCCATCTGCGCCAAGGCCCTTCGCCAAGGATTCTTTTGGCCCACCGCCTTCACAGATGCCCAGGACCTAGTCAGAAAATGCGAAGCCTGTCAAAAGTTTGCAAGCAAACTCTCCGGTATTTCCCAGCCAACACAAGTAATCCAACCAACATGGCCCCTCCAGAGATGGGGTATCGACATCGTCGGGCCAGTACCTGCCGCACAAGGGAACTACACCTTCGCGGTAGTCGCCTTGGAATATTTCACAAAATGGATCGAAGCAAAACCAATCGTCAACATGACAGCACCAACCATACGCAAATTCTTTTGGCAAAACATAGTGTGCCGCTTTGGGGTACCCCAAGAGATAACAGTTGACAATGGCAAGCAGTTCGACAACTACGAGTTCAAAGAATACTGCCGAAGTATCGGAACAACCGCACACTTTGCCTCTGTGTATCACCCGGAGTCAAACGGAGCTGTCGAAAATGCGAACAAGCAAATTTTCACAGGAGTCAAAAAATGCCTTCTCAATCAGAAGAAAGGAAAATGGGCAGATGAGCTGCCGAAGATAATCTGGTCCCATAACACTTCAGAATCAAGGGCAACAAAATTCTCCCCTTTCAAGCTACTCTTCGGAGACGAAGCCATGACACCTGAAGAAATCAAGTACAAAGGCCCAAGAGCCGAAGCACATGAGATAAACCCCGAAGACATAGCAATATCAAAAGATATGATGGAAATGGACAGAGTCAGTGCTGTCCAAAATTTAGAAAGCTATCAAGCCGAAACAAAAAAATGGAGAGACCGCAAGGTGGTTAACAAATCCTTCTCACCAGGAGATCTAGTACTCCTTCGGAGCCCAAAAACGGAGGGCAAGGGAAAATTAGAGCCAAAATGGCAAGGACCTTACATCATCATCAAGAGCAACAGGCCCGGAGCCTACCATCTCGGTGATAAGGATGGAAACGAACTCCCGCATCCATGGAATGCGGACAACCTCAAGAGATATTTCGCATAGCAAATGTATCAGGGCTTCGCGGAAATATAAGCGAAGTCCTTCTGCTTTTCGCTGTAGCCTAGATTTAAATTCTGCAACTAAGGGCTCATACTCTTTTCCTCACAGGGGAACCCCATCCAGGGGGTGAGGTTTTTAACGAGGTGAGACCCGATGTAATCCCTGCAAATTAACGCAGCTCCTTTCCCCTATCTGTCTCTCAAGCATCACAACTTCGATGCAAACTCCATCGAGAGTTCGCCATATCTCAAGGGCAAAAACGCCCGAAGCGTAAACCTACGCTATTACGCAGAAACGCGTATCTCTCCGGCTTATCAGGGTGAAGAAATCCTGAGTCATTCCTCAAGCAGGAAAACTCGCAACCGCTCAGTAAAGCGAGAACATTCTTCGAGAAGAATGAAATGCCCAAGCGGCAAATAAATCTTCGACACACAGCAGTGCGCCTCATGACTCCGTGGCCCACCATGTACGAAGAATCTAGCTCATCAGAAACAGCTACCTACAACTAAAGTCACACAGTTCCACCATTACCGACTGTACCCACAGTAAGAGCCACCTGACTCTTCGGCACCGCGAAGAGCAACGGCAACCCCTATATAAACCACACCTTGAGCAAATCAACAAAGCACACCAGCAACATCACAAAATGAGCGACGAAGGTACAACCAAAAAGAACATAGAAAAATACCTACAAGCAATGAAGAACCTGAGGGTATCTGAGAGCTCTTCGCAGCAAAACCAAAGCCAAAACCAGCACCCGCAAAACCAAAACTTAGAGCAAAGGTTAGAAGTTCAACAATACCAACAAGACCCCGAGCCGCTGGAGGTCGTGCCGCCAGACGAAGAGGCGTTACCAGAATTCATCAGTATCTCTTCCGGCGAAGAAGAACAAGGCCGCCCAATAAAGAGGTACCTACCAAACAATAGGCAGCCTTGGAAACCAGTAAACGCCGGAGTCGCAAGCAGGACCAGGAGCCGCACCCGCAGAGACGAAGTGTAACGAAGCCGAACCACGGTTGTAACAACCAACGCCCCAGATTAATAAAAGAGGGAAGTTTTTCCGAAGCTAAAGACTTCGCGTCAGCAACCTCGCCCTCGTTTGCTAGGGGGGAGGGAAGTTTTTCCGAAGCTAAAGACTTCGCGTCAGCAACCTCGCCCTCGTTTGCTAGGGGGGAGGGAAGTTTTTCCGAAGCTAAAGACTTCGCGTCAGCAACCTCGCCCTCGTTTGCTAGGGGGGAGGGAAGTTTTTCCGAAGCTAAAGACTTCGCGTCAGCAACCTCGCCCTCGTTTGCTAGGGGGGAGGGAAGTTTTTCCGAAGCTAAAGACTTCGCGTCAGCAACCTCGCCCTCGTTTGCTAGGGGGGAGGGAAGTTTTTCCGAAGTGAAAGACTTCGCGTTAGCAACCGCGCCCTCGTTTGCTAGGGGGGAGGGAAGTTTTTCCGAAGGTTCATAGCGAATACAGAAATTGTATCATCGCTAACAACAAACAAACCTAAAGCTCGAAAACGAAAACAGAAATTCAGAGTTCAAGAAACATCCCAGCTAGCCCATCACCACGGCTATCGTCATACACCCACGGAACGTCATAAATCTCTTCAGACTCCGCAGTCTCGACCTTCGGGACGATCAGCGGGGGCCCGCGAAGCATCCGGCGCCTACCTCTCTGAAACAACTGAGTCACTTTGGCCCGGGCGGCAAAATACTCGTTGAAAACGTAACCCCAGAAGCGACCAAGATCGTCATTGCCAACAATCTTCGTAACCAAACGATAGGCAGCGCGGGTAGCACAAATCCTACCGTTCTGATAGCATAAAGGTTCAACAATTGCCCCCTCTTCGGAGACCTGCACACAGTATTACGTCTTTAAATTACAGACCTTTAAAGTTACAAAACAAAAGCAAAACCCAGTAGCCCCGAGGATCTAAGCATCTTCGCTTGCGGCAACCTTCGCGACAGGCTCCGACGGGGTAGCAGATCGAGGAGCAGCAGAAGAAGATTCAGCAAAGGCAGCACTCTTCGCCTTCTTCGCCTTCCCCTGCTCGTTAGCCTAAGATGGATTTGAAGACAAAGCGGGACCTCCACCCTCTTTCCTTTTCTTCTCCTTGGCCTGCAAAAGGTCGATGGTTACTAAAATCAATAAAAACCCCGGAAGAAAAAATCAAAAAAGTTCGAAGCCCTTACCTCCTGCGCGCGAGAAACAGCGCTAGCACTGGCGGCCGCGGAGCCGTGCTTGTTCCAGTAAAACCTCCAAAAGCGCTTCGCAACAATGCTAACGCCCTTGTCCGAGGTATTAGGATCAGCACCCTCTATAGCTTCGCAAGGGAAAGTGGAGAAACCAAGTTCATGGAAATCGCCAACCTTCCTCTTCGCCAGAATGTCCAGAAGCGCATAGAGACAGGTCTTCGCCCCATGATCACACATGTTCATCACCAAGCTAGGCACAGACTGTAGCTCTTTCTCGACCCAAGTCAAAAAAGAATCGAGGGTCAGATCATCTCCGGCGGGAAGAGGGCGAGGCTGGCGGCCGTAGCGAGCAAGTAGCTCCGAGTAAGACCGAAACAAAGCCGAAGCCTTCGACCTTAGCCGTTCGGTCTCCGCTCTCATAGTCTCCTCCAGAGCGGCCTTTCGGTCCTCCACTTTCTCCAGCGCCGCCGCATGTTTCCTTTCGGAATCCTTCTTATAGGCGGCGAAGGAGTCAGTTTTCTCTTGGAGATCTTTCTTCAAGCGAGCGATCTCCTCTTCGAAGCTAGCTTCCTTCGCCTCCCAGCAACTTTTCTCCTCGCGAAGCGCGACGAGCTCTGGGGGGACACCTCCGAAGCCCACTTCAGTCGCCAACTTCTTCCGAAGTACCTGAGACGCCTGCGTAATCTGACAAAGAAGCGAAGTGTTAACAAAGACCAAAAGGTCAATAATACAAACGAAGAGAAACCATCCAACCTAATTACCATTTGGCCTTGCCGGAGCAGTAAGTCGGCGAGGTTAGGAGCAGAATTCGCCTCCAGCGTGGCCCGAAGCTCTACGCAACACAATTAAAGCATGAGAACAAAAAATATATATAAAAGAGTAAAGCGAAGAAAACTAAGGCCACAAGTCTAAGGACCTTCGGGATTGTATTCCCTCAAGCCACTCATCACCGCCAGCAAAACACCGAGAGAGCTAGCATCCTTCGTGGTCCCGTACGAGCTCCCCGCGTCGGAGCTCGAGTCAGAATCGTCGCCCGAAGACGACGAACCATCAGAACTCTCCGAAGCACTGGAGCTCCCAGTATCTCCAGACCGTTCTACGCCGGTCGAGCCCAATACATCGTCCCCAATCATGTCCACGGCGCTCCGACCCGGCTCCGTACCCAGCATCTCCTCAACATCTACACGAAGACTGCTGGCGCCATCCAACAATTCTTCGGTATCAGACAACTCCATCACGGGAACCCCGTCTCGGCCTTCGGAAAGCGCCTCCAAGCCAGGAGAAACAGGCGCATTCCCTGAACCAATCAACCTGGCACCACCAGCCACAGACTCATCTTCACCGCGGGAACCCGAAGCAAATTCCGTCTGCCCCGAAGCCAAGCGGGAACTCGACCCGCCTCGAACTTCACCCGAGATTCCGGAGCTTTTCGAACCTCGAGACACGACCCTCTTGCGCTTCCGGCGCTCGGCCAGCACAGTGCTCGTCGTAGCGACAGCACTTGTCTTCTGCGGACGAGAAGCCGCTCGAGCTCGACCTCACCCAGCACCTGAACCCGAAGACCCAGCGCCGCCGGCGGGAGCTTCGGCTTTCTTCTCCCAGCCCCTCATCTTGATATAAGATGTCGTCGTAATCTCGGGCGTCTCCCCTTTCTTGAGCCGTTTTCTGCCTAAGGGCACGGCGTGATTACCATAGCTGATCTTCAGCGAATCAAAGATCCGATTAATACGGCGCTTCGGGATAAGACCGTTTTCCACGTCATACGCTTCGGCAGCACTGAACGGATCGCAGAGCAGATTAGCGCACTCCTCGACCATCTCAACAAACTGTAATGGCCGAAGACCTTCAGGCCTTTTCAGCCCATTAAACTTCGGGCGGTGGTAAGTGAACTTGCGCTCCTCGAGCTTCACTTTCTCGGTGCCATCCGGTTTCCAGCCACCCTCCACAGGCCAAACACCAGCAGCAATAAACTCCTCTACAACAGTACGGCCGCTGATGACTTTGCAGGCTTTCTTGAAAGCATCACAACAAGGCTGGAAGGTCTTGCCGCGGCCGGTGAAAGCAGGAGAGAAAATGGGCTCCGCAGGAACCAGCGAACTGGCTAGGGGGTAGCACGAAGACCCATCATCATTCTCCCCTTCGGGTACCTCAGCGTAGAACCAGTAGTCAACCCAGTCATTGTCCCAGCGATTCCTCGAAGCGGCAACCAAAGCAACCTTCTCGAGCTTCGACTTCTTACTGAAGCTTCGCGTTTGGAAAGTGCAGACCCCATACTGAAGAAGCAGGACATCGTTGTCATAGTACACCTTCTTGTTCTGCAAGTGACAACTGAAGAAGCGCAAAAAGGCTTCGTAGTTCACTTTCGCAATGAATGTTCTCACGG
The DNA here is from genome assembly GCA_007726485.1 of Eragrostis curvula. Classification (NCBI taxonomy): domain Eukaryota; kingdom Viridiplantae; phylum Streptophyta; class Magnoliopsida; order Poales; family Poaceae; genus Eragrostis; species Eragrostis curvula. The sequence continues at coordinate 1,489,666 of RWGY01000009.1, forward strand.
CCCAGATGAACTTCGACAGTTGCACGAAGGCGTTGGGCGTCAAGTGATGTATCTGAATGCCGTACGCCGTAAGCACTCGCTGAAGGATGAAGAGAGCAGGAAGCCGAAGCCCGGCCTCGAAATAATCCCGAAAAACAACCGCCTCATTAGCCTTGGGCTGCGGAATTTCCTCGTCGCCTGGACAGCGTGCCCTTCCAGCCTCGAAGTATCCCCTCTCAACATACATAGCCAGCTCGGTTTCGCCAACCCGGGAGCGGTTCAAGCGATAGGTCTTGTCAATAACTGCAGGTGTCCGAATCCGGGCGTCAGAAACCTTCGAAGAATGACTATAACCGGAAGTACCCTCCCCCTCTGCAGCCGAAGATCCAGCATCAACGCCGGCCTTAAAGCGTTTTCTCCCGAAGTCCCCAGCATAAGCACTCTCGATATAAATCTCATAATCCCTATTAGCCTCAAAATCCTTACCTTTAACCGGAACCGAAGCCTCCACGTCGTCTGCCGAGGGCTTTTCAACCGGAACGCCTTCCGGAGCTTTACGGCCTCCGGACCCGCCACCAGCGACAGCTTCCGGGACTTCGGGCTCGCGCCTACCGGAGACATCCTTCGGATAACGAGCACCAGTTTCGCCCTGGGGCAACGAGTCCAGCAACTCCTCTGAACCGTCACCATCAATGGACATCGCCCCCTCCTGGCTAAAAGCTGCCTCTTCGCCTGACATCGCCGGCTCCTCGTCAACGAGTTCAACAGTCTGCTTCGCCGCAGCCATCAAGAGAGCCTAAAGCTGCACGAAGACAAAATTTACAATGAGAACCATCGTGCACCCATCCGAAAACCCGAAGAGCGACCAACCACAAACCTTAAGAAGATCGCGAAGACTGGAAGGAAGTAGCGTCGAAAATCGAAGCCGCGAAAACAACAGCGAAAACCCGAAGATCACGAAGGAAATGAGGTGAGCGCGGAAAATGACCGGCCCCCTCCCCTCCTTATATAGGGGGGTAAAAACCGAGCAGTTAATGCGCCCTCGAAAACCGCGAGTGCGGATAAGATCAACGTTTTTACCGCGTTCTCGACCTCCGGACAACACGAAATCATCTTCGGACTATACAGCCAGCATCAACCCCAATGAGCGAGGGAAGTTTTTCCGGGATCGGCTCCGGCCACATCCGATTGTTCTTCGAGGGTTCGGCTCATCGGCGTTGAACCTCGCCCACGAGGGGCTACTGTTGGGGATCCGCGGAGCAGGACTCGATCCCGGACAGCCCTCTCTTTGTGACCGAAGGGTTTAACCAGGCTAACCAAGTTACTGTTGGCGTCTCTTACGGTCACGCGGGAAACACGCGACCGCGGGAGACGCCGGGGGTTATGGAATTGTTCACTTGCACTATTTAACCAAATAATCCACAACTAGTAACAAGTACTAGATATGAATTATAAGGTTTGTCATGTTAAATAGAATATCCGCAAGCGTACGGATAACCCGTTGTAGCATTTCACCCGAGAGTATTCCAGGGTATCGTATTTATATTTTCCCAAAGGAAGACATGGTTGACAAGAGTACTTATGTTCATGGTGTTACAAACGATAAGTGATATAACCACGTTCCAATGCAGGGGTAAGGTTTAATAATAATAAGGATAGTGTGACACACACGAAGGCATTCCACTCTCTCTAATAAAAGGCGAGAGACAATCCTAAGCAATGCTAAGTTAGACTAGCGAGCCACTACTCCAAAGGTACAACATTCATATAGCGTGCACAACCTCTACCTATCATCTAGCGTCATGCAAGCACAAGCAAGCGTCTAATGCCTAGGCAACATCGGGAGATCCGGCATACGCAAGGTCTGCCTCGCGACTCCGGCCTATTTACGTACTCCTATGTCGTGCCCGAACGTGGAGGGTTCCTTTGGATGGACAGGGCTGTCACTTCCTGCCACCTACCTCTACAAACCGTGGGACACGCACACACCCAAGGGTGGATAGACTACCCCGACACCATGTCGGCGTTACTAACCACGACTCTAGATCCCTCGAGGCACCCCCAACCCTTCGGATCGACGGGGTGATAAATCTAGAGCACCTTTGCAGGACAATGAGCCCGATGCCTAAACATGAGAACATCTGGCCTAACTAGCATAAACTAGATAAAAGGAATCAAAGCTAGCACTAAATCATGCATTAAGCGTTCGTCGCTCAAGAACGAGCGACGAACGATGAACGATTAAGCGAGTTCAAGAATAATCGATGATCGAGTATGAATGAACGAAGAACGAACGATGAACGAGCATGAACGAACAACGAACGATCATACAAGATCATGATAGAACTAGCAAGCTCATAACAACTATATGAATACTTGTATTCCATAGATTAAATAACAAGTCTTACAAAGAGAGAGAAAGGATACAAGAGCGCTACCCAATTCTCCACAAGACTTTGGGAGCAATAGGGCAGCCCACTACTCACCCTAGCACTACCTAGAATTGCCTCTAGCTCTAGTGTGAGGAGGAGGGAATGATCCTTGTGTATTGTGTGTCTTGGAAGGAGGGGGGGTACCCCTCCTTATATAGTCCTTGAAGGTCGGCAACTTTGAGGCGGTTCCCGAGGTCGGTGGCATTTAATGCAGGGGGAACCGACCTCCAGAGGTCGGTTACAAACCGCCATAGAAAGATGGGCCCAGGGGGCCACCCTGCCAGGTCGGCCGACCTGGCCAGGGGGGGTCGGCCGACCTGTGCCTGGCCCCTCCTGGGCTGGGCTTTGGCAGGTGGCTCCCCCTCTGGGTCCACTTCTCTGGTCCAGGTGCATTTGGCCTTAGTTGTGTTGGACTTTGACGAGATTTGGCCTTTTGTCTTGGAATTGTATTCCCGCGGCGAACGTTGTTGTGTAGAAGTGTTGATTCATCGCCTTGGGGCATGAGTTCACCTGGATTTCTCCCTTATTCCACCTGCACACTAAAATCTAGAGGTACATGTGGAACTAGGTTATTCTTAAATAAAGTGCATGTAAAGAGTGTCCAATCCTTCTTGTTTATTGAGCTAGTTGACGGTCGAAATTGATCCGTAACGACCGTCATCAGTTACCCTCCGTGTGTCGCTTGTATTTCCTTCCGCAGGGATTGATGCTGGGCGCGAAGGGCGTACCAAGCGCCCGAAGGGTATCCGGCGTCCGAAGGCTCAAGACTTCGGACGAGGCACGGAGGGGCATGAAGGGCGGATCCATCGTCCGAAGGGTCGCTGCCGCGCCAAGGCTATGGACTTCGGACGAGGCTCGGCTGGATGCCTCGTATGTACCCGAAGGCCTACGGGTGGACCCGGAGGACGAGTGCGTCAGCAGCTAGGGTTCTGGTGTACCCTCGACAGGAAGATGGCAAAAGTCTATTGTGCCCTCCGGACGTTTTTGTACCGAATATTCTGTACATTATTCTCCGTGATCAGGGGTAGTTTAGGCATCGATTTGTAATTCCTGATCACGGTATAAATACCCCCTCCCGTGCAATGGAGAGGGGGTCGACTCTTTGTAATGTAACATGACTATGAAAGCAATGGTCTAGGCTTCGTGTTGCGCAGAGTCCCTTCGAAGCACGCGAAGCCATTTCTCTCTCTCTCTCTCACGCTTTCTCTCCGTGCTTCACCCGGTGCTGGGTTTTCTTTGCGAAGAATCCCAACACGAAGCATCACAGACAGACACCAGATACTCAGAAAATGATGTCAAAAGAGCATGAGACTCCTACCTGAGAGTTAAAAAGAAAAAGCATACTCAAGAAGCTTCGGGAGTGAGTGCTTCGGACCAGTAGTCCAGGAAACCCTGACAGCCTTCGACAAAGTCATTCAGGGAGAAAATTTTTTGAACCAGAGATTACTTCCTGTAAAGCAGCAAGCATCGTCAAAACAGATAAAGCAGTAAGAGCTATCTCAATGAGCAGACCATAGCATGAGGATTTGCAATCATCTAGAACGTTTCGACAGATAAAAAGGCTTACAAAGCGTATGAAGCGTATGACAACCAAGAAAGGAACACGAAGCCATATAATCACACATTCATACAAGATAACAGGAAAGAGCATTCGCAAAGGAAATGCTTCGCAGAAGCTTGTCAGATGGCCAAGTTACTTCGTCGTGCTACGAGTACGGCTCGAAGCACCAAAATCTCGCGAAGGCCCAACAAGACGATCATCAGAATCTTCACCGTCACTACTAATAATCACCCCCGGCGGGACAACAGCAAGAGACACTGGCTCAGCTGGAGCCTCGACAAACGAAAGTCTCCCAGCCAACCTATCAAGCTCCGCGAAGTGGTTGACAAGCTCCTGAGGAAGGACATCCCCGCGCTTGAAGCCTCCACGCAAAAGCTCATTCACGATACCACGAGCAAGCCGATCCCACAAAGATTCCATATTGAGCAAGATAACAAACAACATCGAAAAGCACACAGACGATCAAGAATTCCCTATATGTCTATATATGGTGTAAAAGAAGATTCCATAAGGGAACTAGCAAGAATATCTTTTTTCAAGAAATTGATTTCATAAAAGAAAAAAGCCTTGTTATATCTAAGAACAAGATGAAAATACGATCCGGAGTCTCACGACAACAGCAAAGGATTCGCCTATGAAGGCAGAAAAACGAAATTCGCGAAATACAAAGGCAGAGAAAGGATGTTCGAGCACTAAGACTCGACAACATAAAGAAAAGAGATAGCCAGCTTCGTCAAAAATCACGAAGCTCCTATCTCGCTATAAAGCTTCGGGTGCAAAATCTAGAAAAGAAAAAGATAGATGGCTTCGTTACAAATTACGGAGCTCCTATCTAATACGGGTGCAAAACCTAGAAAAGAAAAAGATAGACGGCTTCGTTAAAAATTACGAAGCTCCTATCTAATACGGTTCAAAACCTAGAAAAGAAAAAGATAGTCGGCTTCGTTAAAAATTACGAAGCTCCTATCTAATACGGGTTCTAAACCTGGAAAAGGAAAAGATAGACAGCTTCGTCAAAAATTACAAAGCTACTATCTAATACGGGTACAAAACCTAAAAGCGAAAAAAATGAAAAGCTTCGATAAAAGATCATAAAGCCCCTATTTCATAATAAAGAGCTTCGGGTAAGAAACCCAGAAATATAGAAGACGGTCATCTACGATAAAAGTGTGACGTGAATATCGTAACGAAAACGTTTCAAAGGAAAAGGACAAGACATCTTCCCTCATGGATTGTCCGAGAGGAAACTTTTAAAAGCAAACACAGGCGTCATTAGCAGCAAAAACCCGAAAATCCTCGAAGAATCGTCGGCCGAAGTCCCTTCGAGTAAAGCAAAGGCAAAGGATGGCAAGAATAGTCAGTCTCAAACCTAGGAAAAACAACGAAAATCCGAAGGCTCATGATAGAGCTCAGAGTCACCGTAGAAGAAAAGAAAAAGTTAGAAAAGATATTTGACGCAAACATGCCTTCCATTTCTTCATCATAACATCCGTTTGCATCAAAAGAGAGTATCTTCAAAGATACAGCGAAGACAAGTTGGGCGCAAAATTATATATTTACATTACAACTTGGAACACGAACAAGAAATTCATCAAGTACAATTCACATCGGATCTTCGGGAGCGCCAGGAGAAAAAGACTTGACCTTGTTCCACCAAAGATCATTGATCAGACTAAAGCACTTGGCTTCAACAGCTGTGAAGTTGCAACCCGGAGGAGCAGGTTTCATAGAGAAGTCGGGCTTTAAAAAGCAAGCGAAGGCATTGCTACCCCCTTGAGCGATGCTATAAAAGACATCTTGAACCATTAGAAAGATGACATTCAAGGAATAATCCCGGCAAACTTCGGTAAGGCCGTTCAAGTTAATCTGTAGCCAATCTTTCACGACATCCGAGGAGGCATCCTTAGGTAGCTCGTCAAATTTAACCCCAAGAGCTCTGAAAAGCTCGCGAACAAGCTCGCAAAGGCCAAGAGACTCAGCATAACTTGTGTCAAAAAACAAAGATTTCGCCTTCGACAACTCAGTCAAGCAAGTTGAAAGAGAGGCATCTAGTAGTCTTTCCTTCTCAAGCAATTCCTGTGTTGCGCGAATCATTTTTTCAAGGAGAACCAGATGCTTCTCTTGTTCCGAAGAAGAATCACGAAGAAATTGAGTCTCCTGTTCCAGAAGGGAGATCTTCGAAGAAGAAGCCCTCAGCGTTTCCTCCTTCGCACCAAGAGAAGCTTGAAGAGACGACATTCTAGAGGGAGCATTAGACAAATATTGATATTGACGACTGCAAGCACGAGCAAGAGCAATGGAGTGCAACAAAATAGGTACATCAAACAAATTAGAAACACGAAGCGTAAGAAACAAACTCAACAGAAGTCGCTATTCAGACCTTGATCTGCGAAGCAATCAAAGAGCGAAGAAGGATTTCACCCGAAAGATTGGAAAGCCTAAGCTCCACTTTGGGAAGTCGCAAATTCTGAGCAACAAAACAAAGAATCTCCACTTCGTTGAGATCAATGTTAAGGGACGACAACACGGATTGAACATCTTCCGAGGCAATATCGAAATTCGAAGGTCCTGAGGAACAAGTGTGAACGAAGACTGATGAATGATCGTACGCATAAAAAAAAAAGAGAGAGCTCATACGAAGGATAAAATGCATGATCATACATACCCTCTGAAGGCAAAGGAACAGGCATGACAAGGGGCAGCGACGGTTGCAAGACAACAACTGAAGTAGGTACCTCAGAGGTCGGCGGACGAAGGCTCACTCCTCAAGGTCCAGATGAGTCATTCGTAGACGAAATATTCTCAAATTTACGCTTCCCGAGCAAACCAACGAACGAAGCCTTTTTCGGAAGGGAAAAGTGGCTCACGAGGGAGCAGAAACGATGAAGGGAGCATCACGAGAAACACCAAAGTGCTCGGTACTTGTTCTCGTTTTAGTAGCAGCAGAAACATCAGAAATAACAAGCGATCCCTTTCGAAGACCTTTGGATTCTTCAACGGCCGTTTCCACATTGAGAGAAGCCAAACTGACAGATTGAATTTCACAAGAAACATCAGAGACTTCGGCCGTTGTTCCAACGTCTGGGATAGCAACCGGAGATGGTTCATTGCAGATCAAAGAATAAGTCGGAGTAACAAGACCACCTTCGGCAGGAGAAGGAATTTCAGCGTTCTTCGGAGCGGAATTGATCTCTGGAGTATTGCCACAAAATGTTGAAGAATCCATCTCAATGGTAGATGAGGCAGCAAGGATGAAGAAAGGAGCTCTGACAACCAGAGAGGCTTCGTCACTGGAGGAAATATCTTCAGGACAAGGGTAATCTGGCTGGGAAACACCCAGTCCTAGAAATATCCTATTGACGCGAAAGCCAATTCCCCTTCGAGTCCTCTCTACCCACTCCTTCTGAGAAAACTTCCCAAGGAAAAAATTCACTCGATCCTCAGCAGACTAGAGCGTGAAATCTGCAAGATAACACAAAAATCAGAAAATTTGAAGGATAAATAAGAAAAAGAGCAGAGAAGCACGAAGAGCGAAGATGCTAAATAAGAAGAAGACATACGAGGTCCTGAATACGGAGAGAAAGCTGGCATTCTTAAGCCAAATATACTATCATTTAAGAAAGAAGAAGGCCACCAACCATCTCGGGAGAGCGGACAAACCCCAGCGGCGAAGCATTCCTCTAAGATATCTCGAAGGGTCATTCTTCAACTAACTCTCAGAAATGCTTCAAGCGAACGAGCAATAGCACAATTGTTGTATGGCTCAAAGTTGTTGATAATCCATATGTCGCAGGCTTGGCCAGTGTAAAAACTAGCTGGCGAAGCACGATAATAAAACCAATACTTCATCCAGATATTAAAAGGAGGAGGATCGAAGCAAGAAAGAGGAGCATCAAAGCCTTCCCTGGCTACAAATTCAACTACTCTGAAGCAGGGACTCACTTGGCAATCATGGTGATATAATGGATTAGGTCGATCTTAGTAAACACGGTAAAAAGCATGAGCCTCAGGATTAACACCTTCGCTCAAACAAGCCCAAGCAAAGGCTGAGACGGTTGCAACAGCGACTGGAGTGAGCTGATGAAGTTGAAGATGATACACTGACAGGACATGACGAGAAAACAACAATCTCGTAAATTTTAGGAACTCGTTTCGGAAGATCCTATCAGTCAAAGGCATCGAAGCTTATCTTGACAAGTATTTCCTCTCAGAGTTTGGTCCTAGGGCTTCGGCTCATTCTCCTGGTTCCAGTGTGGTTCCGAATCCGGAGCCTGGTGAAGCTGTGGTGTTTCTTGAATTCATCAAGTATGGGCTTCGGGCACCTGCACATCCTTTCATTAGTCAAGTCCTAAACGCTTTTCGTTTAGACATTTCTTAGCTTACCCCAAATGCTATTGCGAAGCTGGCTATTTATGTTTGGGTGTGTGCTTCCGAAGGGCTTACTCCCAGTTTGTCAGCCTTCGCTTTCACACATCGGGTTCATTTTTAGCTCACGTGGACTGAGTGTTCTGATAGCTTTGGTGTGATCAATTTCAACCCTGTCAACCAAGACTCTGTTTCATCCTTCAGTCAGATGAACAAAGTTCTGGCTGGTTGGAAGCAAAAATGGTTCTATATGAAGTTTGGCAATGGTAGTGGCCTTGTCAGCGTGATGAGGCCTCCTGAATGGCTGATTTCTGTTGAGATTTCTCATGATGATCAATTCGAAGGCTGTATTGATGCCCTTCGCAGGACCAGATCCTTTCTGAGTTGTCGGGATCTGGTGTAGATCCCCTTCGGCCCAATTGAAATCTTCAGTTTGCTGAGAATCTATATGCTAATGGCCTTCGTCGATATGTTTTGGAAGGCGGTGGTGTTTCTGTTGCTGAAGTTGAGGCTTTAGCTAAAGACGTCGTTGGACCTTTTGTTGAGTAGGAGTTTACCCATCGTCAAGAAGCTGGCATAGCCACTCGGTTTAACCGATCTTTCGAAGCTCGTGGTTATGGCTATGCCGAATATGTAGCTCCTCCTCCAAGTCAGAAGAAGCGTTCTAGGGCTTCGACCTCTGATGAGCTTGCTCCTTTGACAAGACGTTGTGGTAGGAAATCTTCGGTGCCTGCCGAAAAACGTCTTCGCAGGTCTGCTTTGAATGCTGAACCAATTAGTGTTGTTCCTCCGAATAGTTCTGTGGAGAATGAGGACTCTTCAGGAAGTGACTCCTCCGAAGACCCTTCGTCTGAGGATGACGGCTTTAGCAGGCTTCCTCGTTTCTGAGCCCTGGAGGACGAGGCCCCTACGGAATTCGAAGCCGATCCATGTCCTGAATGTTCTAGGCATGAACTTCCTGAGTTGGTCCCTACGAAACTTTTCCCTGGCACTCCTTTTGCGAATGACGTCGATAATGTACTCCCTCCGTTCATGTTTATAAGGCGTTCTACGGTGATCACGTTTTCTCAGAATATAAGTCGTTCTCCTTTCCCAACACCAAATTCACACGCTTCCTAATGAATGCAGCTCAGTCTTAGTCAGAAAAGCATTGCTGCACTTATTGTTATTCTCTCTCTGCTGATGGGGCCTAGTGTGGATTGTGAGAGGCGTTGCCGTTTCTTTCCCTTGGAGCCTGTGCAATGTGGAGCAACAGAGTACGGTAGCAAAAGTTCCTTGGTATTGGTGAATGAGAGTAAAACGCCCTATAATGATGAACGGAGGGAGTAATGTATAGTCTTCAATTCCCTAAGGAGAAGCAAAAGCTTGCCGAAGTGGATGACAAATACTTGTTTAAAGCCTTGTATGCCAACCAGATCAAGGTTTGTTCTTTCATTAACTTATTTTTATTTATATTTTTGAAACAAGTTGTTTATTTTCAAGTTTCTTCTTTTTCAGGCCATTCTTGTTCTTGGTGCCTTAGAAGAACAGATCGACTGTCTTTGGGGCCGCCTTCAAACGAGCAAGGAGAAAGTTCGCGCATGAACCGTTAGATGAGGGAGATGGCAGACGAAGCTTCCTCGCTTTCCTCTCCTCTTTATAAAGCTTGTGAAAATTTGAGGGATTGCCTCTTATATCTTGGGAGCAAGGTGTCAAGCTTCCCTTCGACGGATGCTTCGAACCAAGAACTCACCGAGTGGCTTGCCATGAATTCTGGTTATACGAAGTCATCGGCGGAAAACTTTGGTCTTCTTGCTGGAGCTGCCGGTATTCAGGAAGCCTTCGCACAACTCAGTGTGTCTGGTGGCGAAGTTAATTCTTTTTTGGCTGAAGGGTTTTCTCCCTCTGCAAAACTCCCGGAGCCCCTTCCATGTGAAGCTCGAAGCTGTCTCGAGAAGACTATACCGCATTGGCAGGAGGTTGATTCCGAGCGGGTTTCTTCTTTTGATACTTCCATAGGTAATGCCCAGAACTCAGAGGCTTCGTCTGAGCCAGATGATAATGCTGGTGAGGATTGACTTTGCTCTTGAGGAGCACTTTTGTAAAACAACTCTGAATAGTGTAGTTTAATTTAACCGAAGGTAGTTCTTTTGTAAGATAAATTGGTTGAAGCTACCTTCGTTAATTTCTTGTTTTTGACCTTTAAATTGTTGGTCTTATGCGATGTCTGGAATACCTTTTCTTTTTGGTATTTCGTTTTCGCATCTTTCTTCCCTATTTGGGAGAACGTTATCTGATCGATGCCTTCCCCTTCTGAAAGCTTGTACCAGCGTAGATAATCAACTTTCTCTTGTTCATTATCCATTTTTTGTCCATTTTGACGGAAAACAGGAGGGGATTCCCCTACTGTACTTTTATTATTTGTTAGTTATGTTAGCGTTTGTCTATAAAAAATTACAAACTGTCAAACCAAGCCGTCATTGCGTCATGACAGGATGGCTTTGCTCTGTCCATTTTCTATCCTTTTGGACTATATCTTTTTGCTTTGGCGAAGGGTACAAGTTTTCCTTGTTTATCCTTCGCCTGATTCTTTCGAAATCATCTTTTTCCCATTTTCTTGAGAAATTTTGATGCATTTGACGAATATTTTTCATGCCATTGTGGCGAAGCCTTGGATTTTTTTAGGGAAAAGTTTTTATTCCTCGGCCTTGCCTCGTTAAAAACCTTGCTCCCTGCTAAGGGTTTCCCTATGCAAGGAAAACATTACAGGCCGACTGTGTTTTACACATAATACTTCTTCAGTTTTTCAACATTCCATGGAAAGCTAACTTCCTCCCCTTCGGAACTTAATAGCCTGAAGGCTCTTTCATTGATGGTTGACCTCGCTATGAAAGGTCCTTCCCATTTTCTTTGCAATTTTCCTATAGATCCTTCGTTTGGCTTTCGTCGAAGCACCAAGTCTCCATCTCTTATTTCCTTCGCCCTTATGCTTTTATTTTTCCATCTTTTGGTTTCTTCTTCGTATTTTTGTAGATTGAGCACAGCTTCATTTCAGATTTCCTCCAAGTTTTCTTTTGATGTCAAGGAGGCTTCGTCCGAGTCTTCTGCCAAGCTTCGTAATGATTTGTTCTGCATTTCTTCTGGTGTCATTGCTTCTTCTCCGAAGAGTAGTTTGAATGGGCTGAAACCTGTTGACCTCGAAGGTGTTGTTCTTAATGACCATAGCACCGAATGAAGTTCTTCCGGTCACTTGCCCTTTTTGATATTGAGTAGCCTCTTTTCCACTCCCAAGAATATTCTCTTGTTTGCGTTCTCGACTGCGTCGTTTGTTTGGGGGGTGGTATAGCGATGCAAAGCGAAGGTTTATTCCAATGGTTCGCAAAAGTCGATAAACAGCTGGCTGTCAAATTGTTTTCCGCTGTCTACCACAATCTTCCTTGGCACTCCAAATCTGCAAATTATGGCTTGCCACACGAATGTTTTCATATTTTCCAAAGTGATCGAAGCTACTGCTCCGAACTCAATCCATTTTGAGAAATAGTCCATTGCGACGAAGGTGTATTGAAGATTCCCAGGTGTTGCTGGCAACTTTTTTACTATGTCAATACCCCATTGGTAGAATGGCCATATCGGTTGCATTAGCTGCACTTCTGCTGCTAGACTTCGCTGATGCCTTGCAAAGAATTGGCATTCGATGCACTTTTTGACTATTTCCTCAGCATCCTTCGCAGTTGTTGGCCAGTAGAAACCCATTCTGTAAGCCTTCGCCATGAGCGGTCTGGACGCGATGTGAGACCCACACATGCCTGAATGTATGTCTTGGAGGATTTTCTTGCCATCTTCCGGTAGGAATATCAATGTTTTCCTAGACGGTAAACGGTAGACAGTCGGTTGACCATCGTTTAGTGTTTAATCTGTTTAAACGACCGTTTAAACGGGGCAAAACTGTGATTAAACAGGCTAAACGGCGTTTAAACGGGCTAAACGGCATAGACGGTGGCCACCTGTCTAGCGTTTAGACGCCGTTTAAACGAAGTTTAATTCCGTTTAGGAAAACAAGGGGTAGGATGCATCGTAGCCATGCTTGGCAGACTCCACCTTTGTACAATTGTCCTTCTATCAGCTTATAGTTTCTTGCCTTTTGTACTATTATCTTCGCTTCGACCTCGTCTTGGGCTTTGTACTGGTTGTTCAGATGGGCTATTATTGGTGCTCTCCAGTCTTCCCATAGCTGAAAAAGATGATGTATTTTTCTCCTGGATTCTTCAGCCGTTGATCCATCGAGGATTTCGAAGAAGACGTTTGGAGGGAGGTTTTCGCCTTTAGTAGCGGCCTTCGCTAGTGCGTCAGCTTCTTTGTTCAAACTTCTCTTTAAACTTTTGATGATGAAACCTTTGAAGTATTTTTACATTTTGGTCACAGCCTTGTGATACTTAATTAGTTCTGAGTCCCTTGCCTGATAGTTGTTTTCTACTTGGTTGGCTACAACTTCAGAATCTGTGCTGATTAGAACTCTCCTTGCACCCAGGGCTTTTGCTTTGCGAAGCCCAAGTAGTACTCCTTCATACTCTACTATATTATTGGTTGAATGGAATTCCAATTTGACAACGTATCTCAGCTTGATGCCTGAAGGTGAGGTTATTATTGCTGATGCCCCGGCGCCTGCCGCGCCCCATGCCCCATCGGTGAATATTGTCCATAATGACTCTGTCATTGTTATGGATGCTTCGGGCGCTGCGGGGTCCATTCAGCTATGAAGTCTGCTAGAGAAGCTCCCTTGATTGTTGTTCTTGCTCTAAACTCAATGTCGAAGGGTGCCAACTCTGCTGACCATTTCCCGATTCTCCCTATTGCTTCTTTGCTTCGCAGGGTGTCTCGAAGAGGAAAGGAGGTTGGTATTATTATTTTTCTGAAATAATGCTTCAGCTTTCTTGAAGACATAACTACTGTGTATGCCATTTTTTCTATTTCTGAGTACAGCAACTTTGCTCCTGATAAGGCTTCGAAAACGAAGTATACTGGCTTCTGACTCTTATCTTCGCCGCTTTCGTGGACAAGCGTTGCGCTTACTGCTGTTGACAAAGTTGCGATGTATAAAAATAACTTTTCGCCTGCCTTCGGGCTGGACAGAGTAGTGAGCTCTGTCAAAGCTGTTTTGATTCTTTCGAAGGCCTCTTGTTGATCGGGTCCCCATTGAAATCTTTCCTTTGCGCGAAGCGCTTTGAAGATGGGACCGCTTCGTTCCGCTAGTTTTGGAATGAACGCCAGTTTTGGAATGAACCTGCTTAAGGAGTTGAGCCTTCCTGCTAATCTCTGAACATCTTTCAGACATTTTGGTGGAGCTAGGCCCTAAACGGCTTCGATTTTCTTCTTGTTGGCTTCGATGCCTCGTTGTGATGCCATAAAACCCAGCAGTTTTCCAGCTTCAACTGCGAAGGCACACTTGGCCGGATTGAGCTTGAGATTGTGTTTCCTTAAGTTTTTGAAAGTTTCATCTAGATCTTTGAGGTGATTAGCTCTTTCAACTGTCTTTATGACTATGTCATCTACATATGCTTCGGCGTTTCTTCCCAGCTGGTCTTCAAAAATCTTCTTGACTAGTCTGGCAAATGTTGCTCCTGCATTGCGAAGGCCGAATGGCAGAACATTCCATCATGTGTGATGAAAGCCGCTTTTCCCTCGTCTTCTTTTGACATGTGTATTTGATGATAGCCTCAATAAGCGTCTAAGAAGCTTAGCAACTGACATCCGGCTACTGAGTCTGTTATTGTGTCAATGCGGTCCAGAGGGAAGTTGTCCTTCGGACAAGTTTTGTTTAGCCTTGTGAAATCAATGCACATCCTCTATTCTCCTGTTTTTTTCTTTACCATAACAACATTTGACAGCCAACTTGAGAAGATAGTTGGTCTTATTACCCCTGCTTTCAGCATCTTGGCCACCTCTACCGTTGCAACAACTTTCTTCTCATCGGATACTTTTCTGATTTTGTCTGCGAAGGGTCTTATCCTTGGATTGACTTTCAATTCGTGTTGAATTGTTTCTCTCTTGATTCCCGTGATGTCTTGGGGTGACCATGCGAAGACGTCAGCGTTGTCCTTGAGGAACCTGATCAGTTGTTCTCTTTCGTTTGTTGAGAGGTTCTTGCCTATTTTTGCTATCCTTTCTGGCTTTTTTGGCCATAAAATGGCCTCCTCTATCTCGCTGGAAGGTTCGAGTTTTGCTTGTTCTCCCTTCGTCTGATAGTTTTCGTGCTCACTCTTTTTGGTTATTTTTTTATTGGGTGCACTTGTTTGCTGCCTATTTGGGTTGCAACATATGTTTATGATGCCTTGTTTTGAGGGAACCTTCATCATCAGATAGTTGTGATGGACTGCTGCTCCGAAGGCGGATAGGATTTGTCTTCCGAATATGGTATTGTATTGACTTTCCAAGTCCATAATAATGAAATTTGTTTCTTGAGTTGTTGATTTCTCTCCGTCTTCGAAGGTTACCTTCATTCTTATGGTTCCGATCGAAGTTGTTTCATCTTCGTCGAAGGCTTTCAATACCGACTTACTAGCGCTTGTGTAGCCATCGATCTTCATTCGTCTGAGAGTCTCCTTAAAAATGATATTTGCCGGACTTCCGTTGTCGATTAAAATTCTGTGTACTAGGTACCTTTTGATGTCCGTCTTGATTACGAAGGCGTCTGTGTGGGGGTAGTCGGTGACCTTGATGTCCTCTGACGTAAAATGGATATCAGATCGCTTCCATTCTAGTTCCTCGGTTCTTGCTCTTGCTATTTTGGCTGGATGGTTGTCTTGTTTTCTCTTCATCGTAAGTTCGGCCCACGGACGGCACCAAATGTTTGGGGATCAAGCTCCTTAACGGGCCTAACGAAGCCCTCCAACTGGTTGTGTATTGCTGTCCTAGGGTGGCGAAGCCCTCCGAAGGTCTTTGCGTCTGGATCCTCTTTGCGAAGCCCTCTGAATCTGTCCGCGGTGCTGGACGAAGGCGAGAGCCCAGGCTGATCCTTCGGGTCTCCCATTCTGTAATGCGTCGAAGCCCTCTCTTCGCCCGCGGTGCCGGGCGAAGGGTGTTGAGACGACAGAGATTCGCGGAAGGAGTAAATGATGTATTTGGCTCATGGCCCGAAAAACTGATGTCATTACAGGATCCCCTCCTCCCTATTTATAGAGTGGGGAAAGATTGTTATTTACAATGAAGTCCTTTGTCCATCCCATCATGTCTCTCCGCAGCAGACTTTACTTACCACAGCAGGCTTCGTTTAACCGCCACGTGGATACCCTTCGCCAGGTGCTTTGCCCCCCTTCGCTGTGTGTCTTTAGCCTTCGGTTTTTTGTCCCTGGCCCTTCGCCTGTCTTGTACTTGTTGCCGGACCCCCAACAGCTGTTTCAAGGTTTCACTATGTTTTTCCTTTCAACAGCGGAGGGCTAATGTTGGGAAGATGGCTATGATTATGTACAAGCGAAAGGTCCAAATACGGCGAAGGGCTTAAAGACAAGAAAGCGAAGGGTCAAGAGACTAAAAGCACACATCCGAAGGGTCTTCGTAGTAGATGCTCAATGTAATACTAAAATTAGGTCTATAAATATGACCAGACCCCACTGTAAGATTATCGGTTTTTCGGGCCACGAGCCAGACACATTATTTACTCCGTCCGAAAATCTTTGTCATCTCAACACTCTTCGCGCGGCTCCACGGGCGATAGAGGGCCTTGACGTACAACAACTCGAGAGACCCAAGGGTGCAGCCTGGGCTCTCGCCTTCGTCCAGCAACGCGGACAGGCCAAGAGGGCTTCGCATCAGTCGATAATCCTCCAGAAGACTTTCGGAGGGCTTCGCCTCATCAAGAAAGGACAATCAAAATCCGTTGGGGGCTTCGCACGACCTATAAGAGATCCTATTCCCCCAACATAGGCCATTTGATTGATATCTGAACCACCACTCAAGTGATTTTAGCCATTGAATCTCTTAGTCGTACAAAAGTCTAACAAATAGGTCGTACTTATAGCAGTGCTCATATTTATAACTGCAAAAAGTACAGCACTACAATGAGAAATTTTCCTCACGAGCCTGTTTCCAGAATGGAAATTTACATGTTTAGCCTCAGAATAAATACATTTCAAATAGGAAGAACTATAGTATGGTTGCCCGCACATTTGCAAAAGTTTAACGTAGTAGAAATAGATTGAAAAATTTCTCACTATCTCTCAATTTTGAGTATGAGATGAGTGATCATTTATCTTAGATTGTGTTTTAGCTAACCCAGCATTTTATTATGTTGTAGAAACGAGGTCGGTTCAAACATGCCATGCTAAACAATTAACATATGTCATGCTAGGAAAAAAAGAACGTGTTGTACTATAAATAAATCTTTAAAGAAAATGTATCATGCTAAAATAAGAGGCCGTGCCATGCTAGCTAGACATATGGTGGTGTATTTTTATAATGTTGTATTGAATAGAAATTACGTGTATTTTGGATATTTTTATTATTTCAAAATTTAGCTATTTTTGACTTATAATGGTATGGTGGGTAAATTAGAAATAATAATTAGAGATATTTTTAGCTATTTTTTAAATCCTAATTTAGTTATTTTTTTGACTTATAATGGCATGGCGGGTATTTAGAAATAGGTGTGAAGGTCTGTTTTGTTATTTGTATTATTCCGAACTTAGCTAGTATTTGACTCATAATAACATGGTGGGTAACTTAGAAACAGGTACGAATGGTATTTTTTTGCTATTTTTTATTATTCTGAATTTAGACATTTTATAAATATTTATAGGGGGGTTTTGTGACTATTTTTTTAATAATGACTGTGGTGGGTAATTTTCTCTTCTTCTTTTCTTGGATTAGCGTGGGAATTTCTAGGCTTTGATAGCGAACGTGGATGCTTCTTTTCTTGGTCAATTATATACTCTCTGCATTCAAAATTATAAGGTGTTTTAGCTCTGGGCATGGAGATTAAAGAGAGATGAAAAAGGTAGGTGCACAGAAAACAAAGAGGAGAAAGATAGAGATGTATATGAAAGAGAAAAAGGTGCCTCGATAAGTGAGAACGCCTTCTAATTTAAGAAAATTTGAGAAGGCTAAAGTGACTTATAATTTAAAACGAAAGGAGTATATAATATATGCTATGGTAAAAGTACAATTGCACAAGGCCTACATGGTACCAATGTCATCCAAATCTGTTTCCCTCCGCACTCTCCTTAAGGGTCTGTTTGGTCGCCAATATGACCCCTAGACCCTTGCGTATGTTCCTGCGGGGAAGGGGCGAAGGGCAATTGGTTGTCAAATGACACCGTAAAAGGTGTACATTTTGGAACCCTATTCTCCAGATGGACTCTATAAAACGAGGCATCCATTCTCAAGAGAAGGATTCAAATGTTTCTGGAGTTCACAACACAAGGTTTGAAGATTATAAGACACAACACTAACAGAAATCCTCGCTTTGCCGAGTGCCTGGGACACTCGGCAAAGGCACAAAAACACTTAGCAAACATTTTGTCGAGTGTAACACTCGAGAAAGTGCACTCGGGGAGTGGATACTCAGCCAATGCCCTCTTTACCGAGTGTTTTTTGTCAGACTTGTCGAGTGTTATTTTTTACACTCGGCAAAGTGCAAACTGAAAAACATCAAAAAATTAGCAAAAGAAGTTTTTTTAAGGAGGAGGCCCCCACCCAGCCCCGTCCATTGTTCGCAAGTCACGGCATCTTTCGCGTGTTACGCGGCCGGTGAGATTCGAACCCGCGTCCTGCCCTCCAGGGCGTAAGCTCTTCTACCACTGCACCACACACTCACTTATGTCTATACTCCGTTTTCATTCCTTACATATTATGCATAACCGAGTGTAAATTGCTTGTTTGAGATCCTAAATAGATTCAAACTAAAAAGTTGTTTAACCACAAAGTTTCATAACTTTTCGAGATCTACAACTTTTATTTTTGGTAGTTTCTCCATCCGAGGTCGTTTACAAAATTTGAATTTCAAATTTAAGGAATTCAAACTTAGTTTATGTTCACAAGATGATTTCAAATTAAAACATTGTCAATTACAAAGTTTATAACTTTTCGATATCTACAACTTTAATTTTGGTAGTTTCTCCATTTGAGGTCGTTTGAAAATTTCAAATTTTCAAATTTAAGAAATTCAAACTAATTTTTTTGTTGGCAAAATTAAATCAAATTAAAAAAGTCAACTACTAAGATGCGCAACTTCTGAAGAGCTTCGAATTTTATTTTGGTCATTTGTTCATTCGACATAGTGGTAGTAACATTGTTCACAAATCACCAATCACCCTTTTGACACTCGGCAAAATACTTTGCCGAGTGTTTTTTTCTTTGGCACTGGCAAAGACGTTGTTTGCCGAGTGCTTGAAAAAAAACACTCGACAAAGGGGTCGGCACTCAGAAAAAGAAACCGATATCCGGTAGTGCAATCACCAATCCTCACTGTTACATCCAAGAGCCGATTTCAAGTCTTCTAGAAGTCTTTTGATGGGCTTCCATGGGGACCTTGGCGTAACTACCTCCCACGGGGAGCCTTTTTTTAATTGATAAGAACTAATATTTGAGTTTGTATTGTTCGATTTGGAGTCACCTTGATTACGACTAAAGTTTTTGCCAGAGAGAGACCTGTGTCTAGATAGGCTTAATGGGAGAGAATCCTCTCATGTGTTGGTCGACCGGCATAGTGTCTCTGACTGTCTCCTTCGCCCTAGAGCTGGCCCACATGGCCTTGATCCATAGGATTGTCCATGTTGTTGTCATAGTCACTTGTTTCTTCAACATAGAACGAAAAACAGACTGGCCTTGATCCATAGGATTGTCCATGTACATATGAGGATTTGTTAACATAACAGTGGTGTTTATGCTTGAAAACAGAGCATTTTGACACTATAAAAGGGTCCAACACCCACTCACCATGTTGAGCGAAACTGAATCGCATCAGCAATTTGCTTATGATTTGTCATCACTTCGCGTGAAAGGATTCACAACTTCATAATACCTCAAGGGTGTCAGTTGCCAACCTACATTACACTCGGATACACCAATTTGATGATCAAAAGTAAATAGCAGTTGATTTGACATCCGATAGAAACATGAACCTTATTTTGTCGATTATTGTCTGCAACAACTGACTGAAATATGTCCCATAACTGATGTGGACATCTCTACTAGTAGTGCTGGACCAACACAAGGAGTAGAGCCAAACAATTGGAGAAGGAAATACATAATCAGGTGATCACAAACCTTGCTCTATTAAATAATATTACTTACAATAACTCTGTATTGTCGAGTTCTTGTTTTAATGTTTTAAGGAATGATGGCGTATATGAGAGAGTGTGGGATGATGATTATTTCTCTCCTCCGAGCCTACCAGACATGTGAAAGCAAATAGTTGGAAGATTGTTTCAGAGATGAATAAACTGACACAATGATGAATAGGTGAAAGCTATCCCTTGTTTAATAAATCTTTTTGTTATAAATAAATATTATATTTTGTGTTCTGGTCACATTCAGGTGTGCCTCTAGTGTTGGTCACGTGAGGAAGCAAAGTTTGATACAACATTAGCAAAAGAAGTGAACAGTCACAACATATGCATGTTGCTTCACATGCCTGGACGCAAGAAACTGAAAGGACAACCATCTAGAAGATTTGTTTGGCTGCGCATGCAAGGAATGCTTCAGTTTTTCCAAGCACTTAGTTGATATATTATTTTATTATGTAAACTGAAGGGTTATGTAAACTGAAAGGTCTAGCTACAGCCATATAGGGGAATGTGTAACTAAGCTACGGGGGACTTTTTGACTTCTATTTCCAGATAATACACATGATTGTGTTGTTCATCTTCCGTGAGTCCTGAGAGGCTTGCAACACTTGTTCTTTCGATTCCTGAGGGAGTTGTAGAACGCCGAACTACGGTTCACCTAGTTCGTGCCTTCATGTCTATACGGCGTGATTGCGTGGGCTAGCTTCGTTGGTACGTGGAAGGGCGATGGTCTCGGTAATTCATCATGTGAGAAATCTCACGGTGCACTGCCTCTTCGTCAGGTCACGGATCAATAGTTATCAAGTTTTTGTTGGATCCTTCGAGAAGATCGGGCCACAAAGGTTGCTCTCGCGTAATCCATAAGCGTGTGCATATCATCTGGTATTCAGAGCTCAGTTTACTCAGTAGGATCATCTCTACTTGCTACTTTTGTTGAATTTTTTTCCCTAGAGTCCACACAAAGCCAAAAAAAAAATCCGAGCCTTTTGATTTGCATCTGAATTGTAGTTTGCTTTATCGAGTTTTCAATCCTTTGAGTCTTGTCTAGTTGCTGGTTTTTTCTTGCTCGTGTTCCACCATTTTTTTTCTTTGGGGCCATCTATCCTCATATTTTGGTCTGCTACTCCATAAGTCTCAAAAAAAAAATCTCCCACGAAATTTCTTTGTACTGCCCCAATTGGTACTTTTGTTCTGCATTGATTGAAAAAGAAGTATAGAGAAAAAAAGGAACAAAAAAAAGAAGAAGAAAAAGAAAAGAAAGTAAAAAAAAAAGAGAAAGAAAGAAAGATTTGACTGGAACAGAATTTGTAAGTGGAGTGGTTTGAGCTGCAGTTCTGTTGTGGAGATTACAATATCCTCTGTTTTTGTTTTCTTCCTATTGTACCAACTGCCCTACTTTACTTTCTACTTTAATCAGCAACTTGGACTTGTGATTCATTTGGATTATTATTCGATTTTGCATCACTACTTTCAGACTGCACATACCTTGTATTTTTTTTACCCACCCAGCCCCACCCAAAGCACTTGTGAGTTGGATCACCGTCGTCTCTGGTACAATCGTTCTTCCACTGCTATACTGCTGCCCCGGTTCTAATTTTCTCAGGGAGACAAAGAGCTCGTGGAGTAAATGGTGAGGGAGTGCTTCCACATACAAACTTTGTCATTTCATATTTCCTATCTCGCTGTACTAACATGGCAGGAGAGAACGGGTCTGCATCGAACAATGGTGCTGCTGTTTCGGCGGCTGAATTTCAGAAGATGCGTACACAAATGAACCAATTGATGCAACAACTACAAGCTCTCCGACCATTTCTCCGAGAGCAGCAGCCTGAGGGGAGTCGACGCAATGAAGTTGCACATGATAATTTTGGCCATGCAGCCTTGGAGAGTGAGGCTGAACGTATTGCTTCTGCAGTTAGTGGCGGTCGCCGATGTATTTTTGGTCCTAATCACTCTAAATTTGTTGGTCGTGCTGAGCGAGTTCCTATTAGAGGGGCTCCAAGAGATGACATAGACGCTGATTTGGGCAATGGTGGTGGCCATCATGGTGGACGAAATATTCAGTTTGGTACTTATGATGATCACCCTTATGGTAAGAATGGTGGTAATCGACGCTATGGTGATCGCGATGGTCGACGAGAGGCTGATGGTTTGGGAAAAGTCAAAATATCTATACCAGCATTTACTAGCAAGGAAAATGCTGATGAATACTTTGAGTGGGAGACAAAGGTGGATCAAATATTTGATTTGTATGACTATCCTATAGAGACAAAGGCAAAGCTGGCTGCAATTGAGTTTAAAGGATATGCTATTACCTGGTGGAACCAAGTACGTGTTGAATTTTGACGTGTTGGACAAGAATATATTACTTGGCATGACATGAAGCGGGAAATGAGGCGTCGTTTCGTACCTGCATATTATTCTTGTGAGCTGTTCTTACGACTGAAACGACTTGTGCAAGGTAATCGTACCATTGATGAGTATTATCAAGAAATGGAGATGTGCCTTCTCCGTACAGGTATCCAAGAATATGAGGAGTCAGTGATGGCTCGTTTCTTGGTTGGTCTCAACAAACAAATTGCTGAAAAAGTTGATATGACCAGTTATCACAATATCACAGAATTGGTTCACTTTGCAAAAAGAGTTGAGCGGCATCTTATTGAATCTTCTAAGAATCGTGTTGCATTTTTAGCAGGGAACACTAATTCTCAATGGCGTTGTAATGAGTAGCAAGGTTTGGGACCTCACACATCATCATCACGGCCTCCTTTTATGCCTTCTCGTTCAGGATCATCTCAAGGAAAATCACTAGAGCAAAAAGGCAAAGATGTAGCTCCAAAACAATCTAGTTCCTCTAGTGCTCCACCCAAGAAAAAGACAAGTAATATTGAGTGCTTCAAATGTGGTGGACATGGACATAAGAAGGCCGAGTGTCCAAATCGCCGTGTCATGATAGCTCTTGCAGATGGTACTTATGACTCACAAAGTGAAGATGATGATGAATGTGGTGACGTGATTTTACAAGATGGACACTTAGAGACTCTTGAGTATGAGGCAGAGGACGACGAGGAAGAATTGGGTCTGAATTTATTATCACTTCAATCCTTCACACATACTGATGAGGCATATTCTTGTGACATCACAAAAGAAATTACTTGTGCTGATTTTGACGAATTGCTCATGAATACTAAAGTGGATGCTAATATCTCTGTTGGGTCTATTGGTTGCATGCTTGCTGCTAGCACATTTTCAATGGCCTCCCCACATAATTTGTCATCTACTCTGTGTCCTGTTAGTAGCAGCCACACAATGACTAATTCAATGCCGATCTTGGTTGATACCGAAGAGTTGATTTGTGCACCTGAATTTGGAGAGGAATTACCATTAATATCACTCAATGGTGTGCATGATAGGTCCCATATAAGATCTGGAACAAATTGTTGTTCCTCTATTTTTGCTACAGCTGACCACTCTTTGGTTGTTCGTCGAGTTCTTTCCACTCAATTTGCTGCAGCTGAGCAGGGACAACACCATAACCTTTTTCAATCACGATGCAAAGTCAAAGGATAGATTTGTCGATTCATAATTGATGGGGGAAGCTGCAATAATGTTGTGAGTGAAGTGCTCGTTGAGAAGCTTGGTTTACAAACACATCGCCACCCTCATCCGTACCATATGCAATGGTTGAATAATTCTGAGACAGTGAAGGTCACTAACATGGTCAGATTACCATTCTCTGTTGGTGATTATTATGATGAGGTTGATTGTGATATTGTTCCAATGCAAGCTTGCCACTTACTTTTGGGCCGTCCATGGCAATTTGACGTGGATGCCACACATTATGGTCGCTCCAACAAATACATGTTTATTCATAAAGAGAAGAAAGTGGTGTTGGTTCCATTGTCTCTGGAAGACATACATGCTGATGATGTTGCTAGAAGAAAAAGAGAGGAGAGCGAGAAAAGAAAATTGAGTGAGACACAAAAAATTAGTGAGAGAGAAAATCCCAAGCCTTCCCGCTACATAAAGTCCACTGAAAACAAAAGAGTGCCACAAAAGAATCAATGTTTGTTAGCGAGCAAGAGTGATTTGAGAGAAGTGAAAAACACCACAGCCCCATTCTTTGTACTCATGTACAAAGAAGCTTTATTTTCTACTAACGAATTACCTTCAACATTGCCTCGTGCTGTCCTTGATTTATTGCAGGATTTTGAGGACGTTTTTCCCAATGAAGTGCCACTCGGACTTCCACCATTACGTGGAATTGAGCACCAAATTGACTTGGTACCTGGTGCTTCCCTTCCGAATCGTTCACCTTATCGTACAAATCCCGAAGAAACGAAAGAGATTCAGCGACAGGTAAAAGAACTTTTGGATAAAGGGTACGTACGTGAATCTCTTTCCCCTTGTGCAGTTCCGGTACTCTTGGTCCCTAAAAAAGATGGGTCATGGCGCATGTGCATAGATTGTCGAGCCATAAATGCTATTACCATTCGCTATTGTCATCCTATTCCAAGGCTTGACATGTTAGATGAATTGAGTGGCTCGGTTATTTTTCAAAAATTGATTTACGCAGCCGGTATCATCAAATTCGTATGAAAGTTGGGGATGAATGGAAAACAGCATTCAAAACAAAATTTGGTTTATATGAATGGCTTGTTATGCCTTTTGGTTTGACAAATGCACCTTCCACATTTTTGCGTTTAATGAATCAAGTTTTGAGAAAATTCATTGGAAAGTTTGTGGTTGTTTATTTTGATGATATATTGATCTACAGTAAATCTTTTGATGAGCATATTGATCATATTCGCCAAGTGCTTGCTGTTTTACGAGATGAAAAGCTGTATGGAAATATTTCTAAATGCACCTTTTGCACAGACCGTGTTGTTTTTCTTGATTTTGTTGTGAGTGCACAGGGAATCCAAGTGGATGAAGAGAAGATCAAGGCTATAAAAGAGTGGCCTACACCTAAAAATGTTAGCCAAGTAAGGAGTTTTCATGGCCTTGCTGGGTTCTATCATCGATTTGTCAAAAATTTCAGCACAATCGCTGCTCCGCTAAACGACTTGACAAAGAAAGATGTTCCATTCAAATGGGGAGATGAGTAGGACCAAGCCTTTCATGAGTTGAAAAGAAAACTATGTGAAGCTCCACTACTTCAACTACCAGACTTTGGTAAGGCTTTTGAGATTGAATGTGACACTAGCGGTGTTGGTATTGGTGGTGTACTACTTCAAGAAGGTAAGCCGATTGCTTATTTTTCAGAAAAATTAAATGGTCCAAATCTGAACTATTCTGTATATGACAAAGAGCTTTATGCATTAGTTCGAGTTTTGGAAACATGGCAGCACTATTTATGGCCTAAAGAATTTGTTATACACTCTGATCATGAAGCGTTGAAATATCTCAAAAGTCAAGGTAAGCTGAATCGTAGGCACGCAAAATGGATAGAATTTATTGAAACTTTTCCATATGTTGTGAAACACAAAAAAGGTA
Source organism: Eragrostis curvula (assembly GCA_007726485.1). Classification (NCBI taxonomy): domain Eukaryota; kingdom Viridiplantae; phylum Streptophyta; class Magnoliopsida; order Poales; family Poaceae; genus Eragrostis; species Eragrostis curvula. The sequence goes on from RWGY01000009.1 coordinate 1,514,757, forward strand.
AAGAAAACATTGTTGCAGATGCTTTGTCAAGAAGATGTGCTTTGGTTACTCAATTAGATGCTAAAATGTTTGGCTTGGAATCCATTAAAATGTTGTACTGTGATGATTCAGATTTCAAAGATGCTTTCTCTAAGTGTGCTGATGGAAAGAGATGGGATAAGTTCTATGTGCATGACGGTTTCTTATTTCGAACTAACAAACTATGTATTCCAGCTTGCTCGATTCGCATTGCTCTTTTGCAGGAGGCACATCCTGGTGGCTTAGCTGGTCATTTTGGCGTCAAAAAGACTTTGGACATGGTTGCTGATAATTTCTTTTGGCCCCACATGAGACGCGATGTACAACGCCACGTGGAGAGATGCACAACATGCTTGAAAGCTAAGTCCCGTCTTAATCCCCATGGTTTATATACTCCGTTACCTATTCCTAATATACCTTGGGAAGACATTTCTATGGATTTTATTTTGGGGTTGCCTAGGACTCAAAGGGGGAGGGACTCAATATTTGTTGACCGCTTTTCAAAAATGACACATTTTATTCCATGCCATAAGAGCGATGATGCTTCACATGTTGCTGATTTGTTTTTCAGAGAGATAGTTCGCTTAGATGGAGTGCCAAAGACGATTGTTTCAGACCGTGACGTCAAATTTCTAAGCTACTTTTGGAAGACACTATGGGAAAAATTTGCAACGAAGTTATTATTTTCTACCACATGCCACCCGCAAACCGACGGACAAACTGAAGTTGTCAATCGTACATTGTCAACCATGATGAGAGTTGTACTAAAAAAGAATTTGAAGATGTGGAAAGATTGTCTACCACACGTGGAGTTTGCCTACAACAGGGCGGTACACTCAACCACAAATTTCTGTCCATTTGAGGTTGTTTATGGCTTTAAACCGCATACTTCCATGGATCTTTTGCCTTTACCATTGCAGGAGCAGGTTAACCTGGATGCTACAAAATGAGCGGAGTTTGTTAAGAAATTACATGAGGAAACAAGGATAAACATTGAGAAGAAATCTGCACAGTATGCTAAACAAGCAAACAAAGGTAAAAAACAAATTGTGTTTCAGCCGAGTGACCTTGTGTGGCTGCATCTACGCAAGGATCGCTTTCCAAGCAAGCGCAAGAGTAAATTGTCACCACGAGGAGATGGTCCTTTCAAAGTACTTGAGAGGATAAATGACAATGCTTACAAGATAGATTTGCCGCTGGAATATTCAGATGTCAGTTCAACTTGACGGATTTATTTCCTTTTGTTGGAGAACATGAGTCGAGGACGACTCGTTCTCAAGGGGGGAGACTGATGTGGACATCTCTACTAGTAGTGCTGGACCAATCACAAGGAGTAGAGCCAAACAATTGGAGAAGGAAATACATAATCAGGTGATCACAAACCTTGCTCTATTAAATAATATTACTTACAATAACTCTGTATTGTCGAGTTCTTGTTTTAATGTTTTAAGGAATGATGGGGTATATGAGAGAGTGTGGGATGATGATTATTTCTCTCCTCCGAGCCTATCAGATATGTAAAAGCAAATAGTTGGAAGATTGTTTCAGAGATGAATAAACTGACATGCGAAAGCAAATAGTTGGAAGATTTGTTTGGCTGCGCATGCAAGGAATGCTTCAGTTTTTCCAAGCACTTAGTTGATATATTATTTTATTATGTAAACTGAAGGGTTATGTAAACTGAAAGGTCTAGCTACAGCCATATAGGGGAATGTGTAACTAAGCTAAGGGGGACTTTTTGACTTCTATTTCCGGAGAATACACATGGTTGTGTTGTTCATCTTCCGTGAGTCCTGAGAGGCTTGCAACACTTGTTCTTTCGATTCTTGAGGGAGTTGTAGAACGCCGAACTACGGTTCACCTAGTTCGTGCCTTCACGTCTATACGGCGTGATTGCGTGGGCTAGCTTCGTTGGTACGTGGAAGGGCGATTGTCTCGGTAGTTCGTCGTGTGAGAAATCTCACAGTGCACTGCCTCTTCGTCAGGTCACGGATCAATAGTTATCAAGTTTTTGTTGGATCCTTCGAGAAGATCGGGCCACAAAGGTTGCTCTCGCATAATCCATATGCGTGTGCATATCAATAACGGTGTCACCTATTATCACCATCTGACTGCAAAGAGAAAAATATAATGTCGGTCTGTAGTGAGAACTCACTGCTTATATAAGCAATGTCATAGGCTAACACCAAAATCTGACATCATTGTTTATGTTATATAAAAAAAAAACAACTCTCTGAAATCCTGATCCATATCCATAACTGCATCATTGTAACGTGTAAAGAATGTCAGCCAACGGTAAAGAGCATGAACATAAGTATTTAGCCTAAGAATATTGATACGTGACTTCACCTATCAGGCAAAAGCTTAGGAGCAGCTCAGACCTATGAAGTACAAATAACTATCGACAAATCATATGTTCCATTTACTGAACTCGGGAATAAGGTGCTGCCACGAGAAAAAGCCAACTAACCACCGTACCACAAGTGAATGAAATAACTAAAACTACAAACACATATATAGCTCAATTGACCTCTCATCTGTCATCTTGCAGTTCCATCAGGCTTGAGAAGGGTTCACATACGCCAAAAATGCAAACCATAGCTGCAAAATAGTGCATAGAAGAACGATAGCTGCAGCTAAAACAGCTAAGCTCAGCCATGGATTGCTAAAATGGTTATGCCATAACCACGCCATCCACCTATTGACGCGACTCTGGTAGTGTTCTTCCATTCTTCTGCATAAGCTCTTGAGATAATGATCACCATTAATATCAAAGTACACATTTTTACCAAGTCTTGTTAAAAGGGTTGAAACTTCCTCGTCGGTGCGCATATGATGCACAAGGATTCCCCTCTTAGCGAGCAGGGTTACATCGGCAGGCTGGGTAACAACCTGAGACAAGAAAGCACAGTAAGAGGTAAAATAGTTCCCATATTGAGGGCACGTTTGCTCCAGTGCTATGATATTCCGGAAAAATGAACCAGTATTTCCATCTATAAACAACGGTGGAACTTCTGTCAAACCATTGGTGAATCTTATGTCCAGCAGGCTGTGCCGATCGTTCTCGGTAAACACCCTTTTCCGAAAATGAACACCTGCTTCATGGTACTGTTCTGCACGGCGCCAACGGAATAGACGATGAACACCACCCATAAACCACGAGGACTGTATCTTCTTTCCTAAATTTCTTTTGTCAGATGTATGCATAACGGTAAGCTTTTCATATGTTCTCTTAAAAAAAGAAGGAAACAAATGGGGCCTCCTGTGATTCTCCTGTGGTTCTTCTTTCTCCTCGGTAGGACTAAAGTACATATGCCAAAAGTGCAGCAAATGATGGAATGCAGTCGGCCTGCAAGTTCCACCGTACGGTATCTCATGGGCTAAAAGATACTCCAAGTACTCACCAATTCTGTCAGCTAGCTTTGAAGAATCACTTTCACATGTAAAAAGTTCATAAATTTCCTTCACAACGAAAAATGGAATTTGATTCTCCAGCAGAAGTATGTCGTGCAAAAGGAAAGAATTAGGCCACTTGCCTGTCTGTACTGAGTTATCTGTCTCTTCGAAGAGCTGGTTATTAGCACTAGAATTTTCTTCAAACAATCCAGCCTCATTTTGTGATAAAAAATTTCCTTGAATTCCACGAAACGCTACTAGTACAAAACATCCATCAAGTAGAAGCATTTTAATAAACTCTTCAGATTCCATCACTAATTCTTCAGGGTAACAGCAGCGTGCTTCTTGCTCCAGACCCTCAATTAACTGTATATAATCCTGCAACGTTTTCTCAGGATTCAATCTGAGAATATAACTTAAACACCTCCACTTTTCTTCCAACACCTGCAGAGCTGGGTTTCCATGATGATATGGGCCAATGGACAAACTAATTGGCTCATAAGCATTTCGGTCAAGATCAAGGATCTTCTGCGGAACTCTGCCGATCAGACAACGGTAAATTGGCCTGACGGTTTGTCTGAGTGCCACATAGTAGCTTAGTTTACGTTCTAATACGCTGACCCATTCGTCCATACCAATTGTATTGTTGCTTGAGCCTTCATCCATCCTTCTATCTATTATAAACTACTGCTCGGTAATTTAAATGGCTTCTAAATCATTCTACAATGAAGGACAGAAAGCAAACAAAACAAGCAAACCAATCAGTTATGTGCGCTTCTGATTTCAAATAAAGAAAAGAAGAAAGTTGTTTTAACAAACAACTCTATACTATAACTTGCAAAGTTTCCAAATTGACAGAATATGTGACATTCAGTTCATGTTCAGTGCATAATATAATTGCAACCTTACTGCACTGAACAAAACTTGTAATGACTAACAAATAACTTAAAATACGAAGAAAAGTAAACCAGAGTTATTTTGTTGGAACTGCACTAGTGACTTTTGTTACCTGGATTATTGGAAGCAATGTGCTAACTGGATTATAGCTTGATATTTTATTAGGATATCGATTCCTAGTTCAGATGTCAGCAAGTGTTAATTAAGAATAAAATTATCTCGACTGTTGTAAGTACTAATGTGCAACCTGAATTATTTTAGTAGAATGCTAATTGCATATTCAGGTGGCAGCAAGTATTAGATCATAACTATGGAGCCGTTCGACCAAAAAAAAAAGATCAGAACTTTGGAGATGAAAGGCCCACTGGATGGACACTGATCAGGTAAATAAAAGATTTCAGATTCGAACACACGTAACATTGATCAGGTATAAAATATTTCAGATTCGAATAAAAAGAATAGGTTTTTACAGTTACCATGATTAACAAATTTCATGTTACACAGGAGCCCGTCCGCGGCCGATGAGACCGATCTTCGGGACTTCTAGAGCCTGCGAAGGCGGACCGAGTGGCCTCTAGTCCGCAGTTTTTGTACGTGTCTCTGCAAATCGATCGCCGTCTGTGATTTGAAGCATCTGTAGAGAGAGGAGGAGGATGAGCTTCTCACCGCGAACCCCATTGAAGGATGACTTCGTCCCCCTTGTTCATATGCATTGTTGCGAGGGACCGGATCTATCCCGTTTGACTCGATCCCGATTCCCGACAATGGAAGTGGCCCCCTCCGCCCACTGTCACAACCTTTGTTACGTTTTTTTTTTTTTAAGAAACTGAAGGGCCCCCCTGCAGATTATACTATATATATAGATATAAATGGAAGTAAAAGTTGTAGTACAAAGAATAAAAAGGAAAGTACATAAGAATAAACTAAGCAAACAACTAAACAAGCTATCTCCAGTTCGCAATCCATTGTTTCAGTCTATCAACTTGTCTTGGCTTGCTCTGATGGTAACTAGCTCCATTTCTTTGAAGAAGTGAGCTCTACAATTGAGCAACGTGGGATAAATGTTTTTGAAAATCCAATCATTCCTTGTTACCCAGATGCACCATGACATTGTGATAATGATATCCATATAGAAATATACTACTGGCTTCCTCATAAGCCAATTGACCACGTGGGTAGTGCGAAGATGTTGAGGTATATTGATTCCAAGTATAAATAAATGTCTGAGGGTCTTTTCTCTTTGCAGAATGCAGAGTTCACATTTGTAGTCATCAAGGTGCATGTGTTTCCTTCTTAACAATCCTTTTGTGTTTAGTCTGCCTTTGATAAACAGCCAGAAGAAGATTGTGTTTTGGCTAACAATTGCTCTTCCAAATCCATTTGAATGCTTGATGAACTATGTGGCATCCCATCAGGATCTTGTATGCTTTGGAAGATGAGAAGGTGTTATTACCCCATATGTATGTCCATATATTATTGGTGTCATTTAGATTGGTTGCATTGGTCACATCCATCAATTGGTTTAACTGTTGGAAGGCTTCCACTGTTAGTGGCAGATGAAACAGAGATGTAATAGATGGTGCTTGCATAAAGTCATGAATGATAATGTTTTTGTTCTTTGCAAAGGAGAAGAGCTCTGGGTATGTGAATTTTAGTGGAGTATGTTGCCCGCCATCTTCCCAGAAAAGAGTCATTTTAACATCAAAAACTAGAGGTGAAGCCATTCCTTTATAGAGATCCAACAGTTTGACTATGTCTCTCCATCAAAACGATCATTTCTTTTGTATCCCAGGTAGTTTTCCATTTTGATAATAGTTGTCCCAAAGTAGGTGTACCCATGGTAAGTCGGCTTGATTGAAGAAATTATGCAGGTGTTTAAGCAATAATGGATCATTCTGGACTCTTGACCTTTTGACACCTAGTCCTCCTTGCACAAATTCAAGCAAGTTATTTTTAATTGTGTCTTTGCTTTTTTTTAGGCAAGTTGCAAGAGCTTATATTAGATCATCCAAGATTACAATCTTTGGATAGAACGCCAACTAGAAAGTTTGGGGCGAGACTAGTTACAAACCAAATTTGACAGGGCTAGCAAATTTTGCACAGCAATGCGCTAACTCATTTGCTTCTCTATTAACATAACTAAAAGAAATAAAAACGATATTCCTGCCCAGCTCTTAGACATAATGCCATATACTCGCAAAGACAGAGCGAGCACCATCATTGGTCTGCATCAAATTAACAAAAGAGGCATTGTCTAATTCCACAGCTACTCTGGTGACTCTGAAGTCGTGTGCTATCCTCAAGCCATCTCGGATTGCCATCGCTTCTGCCTGAATTCATCTTCCACATAGTCATACCACTTTGCTTGATCTCGTAACATAGCGCCGCTTAATCTCTTAGAACTACACCTGTTCCCCCTTTGAATTTAGTCCCATCAAAGGCACCATCATTATTTAACTTCAGGGTTCCGACAACATCTCATTAAAACTTTCTCTCTTCTCACTTCTTTGTGATGAAGCTGCAATACATCTTCCACTATTTTTGTCACAAATTTTGCTGCTGCATATGGACTCCATGCAACCTGTCCATGATTACGATTATTTCTTCCCGTCCGCAAAGACTAGCAGCAACACGCAAACAAGACTGCATCATCAGCCGTACAAAGCTGTCCAACTAGCATGTCTTTTGCCCAAGTGGTCGGTGCATCAGTGGTGGTTTCTTACCGGTTATGTCCTTAATACATTCCCAAAACCTATGAGCATAGGTGCATTCAAACATCGTATGAAAAATAGACTCTGAATCATTACCACAGTCTACACAATAACTGTCTTGAGCAATGTGGCGACGAAATAAAATAGATTTAGCTGGTAAGAAATCATGAATCGCTCTCCAACAAAAAAATCCTCATTCATCTTCCACAAATGCTTCCACCACAAACCTGACCCAGCAGAACCCGATGAATTTCCTTCTGAGTGATCGGCTTCAGACATTTGAATGTCCTTCAATAGCCGGTATGCATGCAGAGCGCACAGAATAAACACAATTGCGCTCATAAGCCCAAGCATTAAGGTCCTCCATCTGATAGTGTCCCATTTAATTGTGTCTTTGCTGTGGCTAGTTTCCAAACTAAAGCACCGATTAAAACGGAAATAAACGAGTTGCTCCAGCCTTCCATGTCACACTCAAACAAGAGAAGGAAATTGCAGTGTAGTAGATGTGACACGTGCATGGTAGCCAGAATTTAGATGGGAAATTCTCTTATGGCCAGGTTATGGCGCCCCATAAGATAGAATATGACAAACGAACATATTGCATAAAAAATCATGTATGTTGTACACAAAGAGTTAATAAACTTGCAAAAACTTTCATATTCTTCTTTTACATTGAGAATCAAAAAAGATAAGAGGCACTGATGTCACATAAATGAATAATGCCATACTTTTTCTTGTCTATTTTGTTTCTAGACATTTAAGAGGAATTTAATATGAGTACTACATACACAATATTTTGATATTCTTTTGAAGCATTGCTACCTGCCGAATTTGCTAATGAGGACGTAGAATATATCTGCACTTAATTCTGATATTGATTCCTCGCCACGTGTCACTGACATGAGCTCTCATCATCCTTACGGCACCCACGTGCAAGGGGCCCCGCTAGATTTGTTGCTCCTTTCCGATGGCAACGACACGTTTGCCTAATACCCCAAAAAAAAAAGAAAAAAAGAAGAAGAAGAAGAAGAAAATGGCTGCTTAACTCAATCGCCGCTGCATATAAATTGACGCGACTGGTGCTGGAGAAGAGAACGCGCTAAGCTCCACTTCATACAATCACACTTCTTGCCATGGCGCCTCTGAAGCGATTCCTCCTGGTGGTCGCCTTTGCTGCCCTGGTCGCAGCAGAGACCGACGTCCTTGTGGCAGCCCGAGAAATGAAGCCGTCGGAACCCATGATGAACTCCGCTGCCCCGTTCTCCGATAAGAAGCTCTACTTCGCCCCGAGAGTGCCGCTCTTCATCCCGCCGCGCCTTCCACCGTCCAAGATTAGAGCCAGGGGTGACGCCAGGGCTCCCTGAGGGACAGCGGGTTCCGTTGGCCATGATGCTAGCAAAGGCGCCAATAAAGTAAGATAGCCTTTCAAATAAAGATAAAGGTGGTCATGGCCGCGGTCATCTTTTACTAATATAGATGCTGTGTGTGCTTAAAGTTTGCTCTATTGATCTTCTGAAATGTATTCTTGCCCTGGCAAAAGATGTAAGCTATTCGCAGAAGTATCAAACATCATGCAAGAATGAATATGTGTTGCAATCTAGTCTTGACAGTAAATCAACATATGTGTTGCCGTACGTGAAGTTATATTCATAGTGATCAATTGCGATTTCGATTCAACAAAATTCATGTGGTGGTGATGACTGCTTGTGATCTGCCCTTCATAGTATTTGACTTCTGCGAATATGCCACGTGAACATCAGGACATAGAGCACGCCAAAATGGGTAAACGCGGTATGATACGCGTTTGCCCTCGCACCACCATAAAGATTTTGTGGTTACCGACTAATACATGCATTCTGCACCCCTTATGTACCCAACAAAATCAGGCTCTAGTTGTGTCCAAAAAAAAAAAATCAAGCGCTATGGTAACCCTTCTAAACGACACAAGAACCATGTAATCAGTTCTTACTGAAAGAAATATTCCTCTGGCTCTGCCAACCAAAGTACTAAATATCCATTTGTCGGTGGCCCACGATGAAAAGGATTTCGTTACATACTATTCTAAACGTAGGAAAATTGTAAAGCTCTGCATACTGCTAAGCCCATGATTGTATTGTGTAATCTTTATTGTTATGTCGCTATACTTCAGTCATCTCAAATTATGCATTTTCTTTCTTTTTCACCGTACATGTAAGACACACACGTAATAACACACATAGATGTGACTGTGTCCTCTACCAACCAGTAGTAACACTTGCATGTATGTGAAAGTGGGCACTAGAGAGTATGATCAAACATACGGCCCGCTCAATGCGAAGTATCATGGAATGACATAGCACATGGGATGATGGGAACAGATGCGTCATGAGTGTTCAACTCAAGGACTACACCCATTGGACCATGAAAATGTTTTTCGATTTCAAAACAGTCATCTTTAGTTTGAACTAATGTGATCTTGAATTTAAAGTGATTCATCTTCATTTCAAAGCTCGTCTGATGTTGACTTCCAAAGCGATTCATCTTTAATTCAAAAGCCGGCTTAAGGTTTCAAGCTCAATCAAAAAACGTGCTTCTTGATATTGATTTCGAAGTTATAAATTTAAGCTTATGAAACACTAAACCTAAGGAATTAATTGAGCTTTAAACACTACACCTAACCAAACACTACCGTTTCCTGCACAATTATTTCAACTCATTATTAAACCTCTGAATTGCATTTGAAATACGTTTTTTTTCGTCGGAGTCTAAGGCCTTAGAAATTCCTTGATCTACTTCGGCAGTGTCACGGGCACAGCGTGCATGATCCATCCGAAACTCTGGCGAGCGGAACAGACCCTTGGTGCACTGATTTGGTTGCACTTGCACCAGATTAGCTTGGTGTGCCTCGGGATCCGATCCATGTGTGTTTCAAGGACGCGATGCCAAAGGACAGCACTCGTGTCGATCCTACCCACGGCTCTTTGATGGAGAATGAACTACTCGTTTCGTCCTATGACAGCCTAACTGCCAAGCTATGAGATATCGATTCCACCTATACCCACTAGCTCCAATGCATCAACACTAACAGCACCACATGGAAGTATGGAAGTACAAGACTAGCTTGTATGCCATAGGTCTACAAGCAGCAAAATGGAAATAATAAATTAGTTTCGTCCTATGACAGCCTAACTGCCAAGCTATGAGATATCGATTCCACCTATACCCACTAGCTCCAATGCATCAACACTAACAGCACCACATGGAAGTATGGAAGTACAAGACTAGCTTGTATGCCATAGGTCTACAAGCAGCAAAATGGAAATAATAAATTAAGCCAGCAGGCAACCTTCTTTGCGAATCTCAGTTCTGCTCTTGGCTCAAGCCTAAGGGCATGTTTGGCATGGCTTTTGCAAACTGCTTATTCACGTTGCTACAGTATAATCACTGTTCCTACTAGCAAAACTTGCGAGTCTTGTGAAACTACTGCAATTGCTAGGCTATCTATCCTGTTCCTACTAGCATGATTATTGAACCGATGGCACATTGATTGATCATTTATTCTTTTCTGAGTTAATTATTTAAATTATATGGTGAGATAGGAGTACTTATTAGTGCCTAGATTCAGATTGTTTAGCTTTGCTCATTCCTAACAAATAGTTTTTTTAAAATAAAAAAAAAAGAATGTGTGAAGGGAGTGTGTGGCATCTGTAATTCCCCTAGATGCAACCTCAAAACACCGACTACAAAATTCAAAGAAGCGCCTTTAGTGGTGGAGATGGCTTTTCGGATTCAAACAATCTCCTATCGTTGTAATGGTTGTTTTACCCTTTACCTATCGGAGTACAATCCAGAATCAAAAGCTAAACAAATAGGCCCTACCATCGAAAATGTTGCATTTTTTCTGTAAACAAATAATAAACTCGAATGAGAATATAAGTTTTGTGCCCAAAAATATGGTTGCAACTGTCACTGGGACAGAATAGTTCCTCATCATTCAAGGCAGACAACCAAGGAGTCTTGAATATGCAAAGCAAAACCGTGTTCGCTAGCTGTTTGTCCTTGCTTTTGTTTCATTTGATTGGTCCAAGATCAAGGGCAGCAAGTGAATGGAAGCCATTTTAGATATTGTGTACTAAACAGCAATTCGGCCCTAAACGCTTACCTAATGTGGTTCATAAATGCAAACCAAACCTCAAGTATCCGGAACTGTTGACAAAGTGGCCAGAAAGTCTGGTAGTGTGAAGAAAACGTTCCCCCGGTTTCCACAGCAGACCAGCAATAGCTCTCTATTTAAAAGGACTTTTACTGTCCCATACTAGGTAGTATTATTTGAAGATACTAGCTAGTATTACGATTCGTCGGATCGATTAACTCTCCCCTAACAATACTAACTAGTATTCATGGCAAACCAGTAATTATATTGTTATAGTAAAATCAAATCAGAAGAAGAAAACATGAGACTAGTAATTATTGTTTCAACATTAATCAGTTTTGTAACATTGTAGTGATTAATCAACTTTAGGGTACATCATTAATAAGCCGCCGCCGCCGCCGCAAATCGTGATCTCTCTCCCTACCGCCTCATTCGGTTCCGACGAGTACCGCGCTGGCTCATCGGCCATCAACAGGAGGCTTGAGAAGGCCGGCCTACCCGGCGGTGCGGAGCAACTCCGCCGCCAACCCCGCTTGGTATAGTTTAGTCGCGGTGCTGCTCATGGAGGGACCACGCGTGTCGGTGGTGAGGCACCTTCCATGCGCGAGAAGGAAGGCATTGGGGCGTGGGTTCCGTGGATCACCGGCTTGGTCGGCAACAGGCAATGCCGCGTAGTTGTTGGGGTCAGTGCCGAGCCCCGGCGTCGGGCACTGGCCGCGTGTGCACGTTGCACATACAAATGACCCGTCGAGATGATGATTTAGCCAGCTAGTTCCATGTTGCTGATTATTGATTTGTTTAGTTCGAGTTCTGTGTGTTTCTTTCTCTCCTCGGGTCGAGTGATTTGGTTATTGGAGGTTGCGCGTGACAGGAAGAAAGTTTTGTAGGTTCATATAATAAAGTATAATCAAAACTAATTGTTCTATTCAAAAAAAATTAAAGGATTCCTCATCGGATCTAAGGAACAATTGTTCCGTCGAAAGAAAAAAGTTTCCTAGGTGAGAAAAAAAATGAATCTATTAATTCGATTTTCTTGAAATTTTTGGTCAAAAAAAAAAGAGAAGACCGTTGCTGAGCGATTTTGCACATACAATAGCGCCGGTGCGCTATAACCTCATTGATACCCGAGTTCACCCCGATGTCAATGGCGTCAGGTGCTTGTGTTTACATAGGAAGAAGAAGACGGGAAAAAGATGATGGGCCTAGGCAAACGCTGAGCTATTGGGTCTGATTGGGCTGCAAATAATCATCATGAATTGGGTCCATCGATAAAACGATTCCGTTGACTTAAATACTTCCCGTAAATTAATTTTAAAATACTTTATGTCCCAAACTACCCCTGAGAATACTAGCTAGTATTTTTCAATAGGGGCAATTGCATAAGTGACCCTCTTTTGGAGTCCAATTGCATGTCTGACCCTCGATTTTGCGTTTTGCTTATTTGATCTCGTTTTTTGAATCCGAGACAAACACTTGACCCTATTCTGTTAGATGCCATTAACGGTGTGAAGTTCATGGTGAAAAGATATTTATACCCTTTGCACCATTGAACCTATTTTAATTTACGTGAGTGACTCTATTTTCTAAAACAATATCATAACAAGTAATTTATCAACTGTTTTAGAATTGCAACAGCAATTTCAATTCAGATTTGAAAGTTTGAACAATATTTTTCACGAAAATTCAATGGTTGCTACTGTGCGCCTGAGAAGAAAACAATAAAAAAAACACGTAAACAGGAAGATAGGCCCTGCTTTGTCATGGTTCCCAGACCGTAACCACTGCCTCCAAGAATATCGATGGCCAGCTTTAATCGATTTCAGAAATGGATTCGTAAACAGGAGTAGAAGAGAATGATTTAATCGATTTGGGCTAATTTGTGGCTTGTTTTTCGAATCTTGCGGATTCGTACTCATCGGCACAACGACAAGGTGACAACCTTGCAGGAGACGAAACTTTGTCGGGGTGTCCAGGCCGCGTCGACCCGCGCGTCGCGCGCCTGCGCCTGCGCCGCGCCGGGCTGTGACCGCGGTGGGCCGAGCGTGAAGCCATGCCGGGTGCACCTCGCCGGGGTCCCGCACCGCCCTGTGGTCGCGCACCTCTCTTCCTCCTTCCGAGGCCGCGCCGGGCGCACCTCGCCGGGGTCGCTCATCTCTCTTCCTCCTCTTTCGGGGTCGCACGCATCTACTAGGGTTAGGGTATGGGCAGATTGAGAAGGAAGAACGAATGGAGGAGGAAGAAGGAAGGAACAGGAATGTGCGAAGTGGAGAAAGAAATAGAGGGTAGTTTCGTCTGTTTCCTTGCCGTCCCAATTTTCTTCTCTCTTTTTTAGCTCTCAAATCCTGGTTCTCTTGACGGGGTTACGAAATAAGGTCAGACCGAGCCTTTGGATTAAAAAACAGGGTTAAATACGTAAAATGCGAAATCAGAGGCCAGACATGCAATTGGACTTAAAAAAAGTTAATTATACAATTTTTTTTTCAATAATACTAATTAGTATGGGGACCATAAAAATTCTCCTATTTAAGTGTGTCCCCATCGGATCGAGGCAGGCAGCCACCAGTAAGTTCATTGCATCAGACCAGTTGCTGCAAAAGATCAAGCCATGGCTGCTAAGATGGTGTTTGTTTTTGCCGTCCTTCTTCTTGGCACTAAGCTCATCCCCTCGTCGGTTGGAATACGGGTCACGGTGGTGGCGCTTCCAGCGGAGACCACGATGATAGTGCCAGCAGCAGAGAAGCTGACCTTTGGCGCCGCGTTCAAAGAAGCAGGTAAGGATTTCTGACTGACATTTACAGTTGTTAGTCCTGTTCTCATCAGAATAGTTTTCGTTGCTTCATAGTTCTTAGTCTTTAATATTTACGCTCTGGTCCTGTAACATGAGTATTAGTGATACAAAATGCATGCATGTCGCATTACAGAAGCGAAGCACAGTGAAATTTCCACCACAAGCGCTGCGGCAGGGAGCCAGGGAGTGGAGGCATAAGCAAGGAGAAAAAGATTTACATTCAAGGCCCTGCTTTCTTCAACCCACCACGAGTTCCTCCTCCATAATTGCCGAAGACTTGCCGAGATGGGTCGGTTACCAGGACACGAATAATCCATGGTCTATGTACTGCTAGTATGAATAAAGTCTCTGAAAACTGAAATACTCCTACTGAACAAGGACGGATAAAGGATGCTAAGAGCGAAACAACATGATTCGGTTATCTCTGTTGTCACTTGAGTTTTACGGAATCATGGTGTAATCAACTACCATTCTGCTATATTGTGTGATGGCTGCGGCCCCTGGCTCAGGCTTCCTACTGTTAATCCAATGTCGTTGCAAAATTAAATTTAAGTGTGTTTATCCTCTTTCACATCGAGATTATTCTTGATAAGGAGCTACTGTCTGAAATCCTATCACTTTTAACAAGACTACTATGATCTCTCTCAATAAAAGTTGCGACCGGATGTTATCTGATTTGAGCATTTCAAAGAGTTGCATATTGGCAGGACGTGGTGGACCAGTACGTAATTGCTCCACTTAATATATGCTCTTGTGTGCCTAATCTACCCCTTCAGCAGCTGATAAACTTATTAGTTCTATGAGATACTGATTCATCCTTCGGTGAATCCTTCATACTGTAATGTACACAACCTTCGGCTAGGCAGTCACCAGTTAACCAAAGCCATAGAAAACTTGGGGCCCGTTTGGTTTACCAGTATGACTCGTCCAGCTCTTGAGCCTGGTATAATTTCTAAAGAACACACAGTAGAGCAAGGGGAGGGCACGGACGAGCTCATGAACGTGAGTGGCCTGGACTGCAGGTCGAATCACAGAAGCTGACATTGTTCGCGTTGACACGCGCCATGTTAGCTCATGGATCCCCATCTCATTATCAAACTCGAACACTATTACTCTGAGCTCTCCCCGAGATGATTCACCCAATTACTCGGATGTACAGTGTGCTAGTTGCCAATCGAGAATAGCTTTTCTTTTACAGGATTAGACTCATGATTACCGGCAGATTCACATAAATGTTGGAAGCATAATCCCGAAATTGTAGATTTAGTTATTTTCGCCAAGAAAATCCAACAATAAACGGGGATAGCAGTGCGTGACTGACCAATCGAAGCACGGACTCAGAGTAAACCAATGGCTCACCATCTTCACAGGATGATGATCCCCTGCTGGTAGGTGTACGTATCATTTTCACATGATCGCTTGCTTTGGTGGCTTCACCGCTTCAACGTACAATTAAGTGGAATTGTTGGTCTTGATTTAGCAAGTTGTTCATTCTTGTTACCTAGTTCAGTTCAGTGTTTGTTCCTGTGCTGTGTTCACTCAATTGGTCTTGAATTGGAAAGAGCGCAAAGGAGCAATGAGAACGCGAAGAGATAAGAGATGCCCATGTGGCCATGTGTTGTATAGTGTATACCAACTATAAACGGATTCAACAACAACTCCTGCATAGTTATTTGAGCTTATTAAACCTCTGAACTCCACTTGAAATGTTATTTTTTCGTTGGATCCTAAGACCCTAGAAATTATTTTATTTACTTCGGTGCTGTCACATGGGCACAGCGTGCCTGATCCATCCGGTTGGTGCATTGATCCGGTTGCACTTGGTGCATGCAGATTGCCAGTCAAGGAATCAAAAATACACCAGATTAGCTTGGTGGGCCACGGGACCCAAGCACGCGGTGCCAAAGGACAGCAAGGACAGCCCTTGTGTCCCGCCCGCTCTTTGGAGGAGCACGAACTACTCGTGCTGTGGCAAAGCCTAACTGCCAAGCTATAAGATATCGATTCCACCTATGTCCACTAGCTCCAATGCGTCAACACCAACAGCCCATCAAGGAAAAATGGAGGTACTTTGACTAGTAGAAGGGCCATAGGTCTCTCAAAGCAGCGAAAAGGAAATAAGGCCAGCCGGCAAGCTTGCCTAACCCTTACTAACGTAACCCACTCATGATAAAAAAAATCAAAAAATAACTTAAGATTAGTTAGTACTAAAATTTATTGCCAACAAGTAACAAGACTAACCTTAGACAAAGTATTAACATACTCCCTGTCCCAGAATATTTGACATTCTGACTATATCAGGTTCACTGAACATTCTATGAATCTCTGGAAACATTTTATGAACATGGACATTCAAAAACGTAGCCAGAATGCCTAATAAACTAGGACGGAGGGAGTAATTAGTAATGAAACATGTCATTTCCCTTCTATCTACTCTAGCTTATAGGCAATTGAATTCTTGTCTAACAATTATTTAACTTTGTTCTACTCTAACTCTATATCACATTTACAAAAGTGAAGAGTTACAATCTTTATGTAACTACTAGCAAAAGTGTCCGTGCGTTGCCACCGGCTGGTCGAAAAAAAAATATAATGATAAAATAAGTAAACATTATTCCTAAAAACCAATATCATCCTTTCAAATCATTTTCCCATGATGCGGGCAAGCACTGCTTGGATACATGGTGGTATATAATACTGGGAATTATATGCCTTATGGTTAGACTCTGGCTCAGTATCGTTAAAAGAATTCCACCTTATAAGTTGACAAACACAAACAATATAGAAAAAGAAATGTTGTATTAATTAAAATTGATGGTCACCTCAAACTTTACATGCTTCTAGTCTATTTCACTTTCTTACTCCTGAGCAGAGGATCTCGTGGAAGATTATTTTTCCCCGACAGCTTACTCTGGAACACAAATTTTATCTTTGCTTTGCTTGTCAAAAGAAACTCTCACTTTTGCATGAAAGTGGTAGCGAAACCTTGCAAGTTTACAAAAGGTGAAGTTTGCATAACAACAGCCTCGACACATGACATTCAAAAATAAATGCTAGCTTCTGTTATCAGAAAGCCTAGTTTAACTGTATTCTAGCAAATTTACACCATTACATAAGCAATGCAGACATAAAAATACCAATTCAGTTCAAGAATTTAACTTAATGCAATTAACTGGAACCAAAATGCACAGAGCTTGTACCTGCCACTGTTTCAGTTGAACCGGGAGGTTGACCAGCATTTATGAAAGAGAGGGTTGCCTATAATTCCAACGTCAGCAGCGTTTTTATGTATCCTCTCTGGTTCCATTCATCATTGGCAGGTGCCTCCCTTTGCTGCTCACTTATCTTACCGCACACCCCCGTCACAAATATTAGATTACAAACCAATCAAAAGTCAAGAAACCTCCCTTTGCTGCTCATCAATCTTACCGCACACCACCTATTTATTAAACAAATCTGCAACTGAGGTCTTGGATCAAAGATGTCAAGATGGGAATTTGGTCTCGCATCCCATGTTGTTTTTTGTGTCGAAAGCTGCTGCCAAAATGATCAGTGATAGTTTACTAAGTACATGGAACTTCAATATTTTCAGACCATTAACCCAAGGCTGGTAGAGATGAAATCAAAATCAATGAATGACTTAACATAGACCACCAGAGATTAATTTTTCAGAAAGAATTGTTAAGCATTGATATGCACGGCTAGAAAGGTGGAACTTGATTGTCAACTGAAATTATGAGACCAATTATACTTAACCAAGCATGTAAATTAGATTCTTGCAAGATGATTCACTTTTTTCTAACCAAATTTTGTAATAAATAAATATTGTAAAGAAAGTTGCGTCATGCAACTGTCATGCGACAACTAGAGATCAACGCAGCAGGAGAAACTGACCAAACTTTCAGGAACAGAATATTTTTCTTATGAAGATCTTAAATATGACGAGAGGCTCGTCAACACATATAAATGAACCAATCGCATCCTAGGAACCCATTTTCCACGTCCCATACATAGCAAAAACGAATGGCACCCAAATTAGCTTACAGTTCCACATCGTATCTCTTCCTAAAACCATTTCAAAAAATTAGCAGGACAACAACTTATTTATTTCAGAAATTCACATGTCATTTGGCAATAAGTGATCAAAATTCCCATCTCACCAAACTACATGAAGTAAAAAATAATCACATTACCTGCATGGGTACTATGGTAGCAGTGTTCTCAACGATCATATCCCCGAGCTCAATTCCAGATGCAATGATCTCAATGTTCTGTCAAGATGACTGCAGCTGTTTCCCATGCATGCTTTCTGCATGGTGAAAAATTCCTCCTGCTCACGGGAAGGCACGAATGTCACTGTCAGGATGAGTACGGGAGGTGATGACAGGGAGAAGGGCGGCTTACCTGTGCTCCTGCTCGACGCCGGGAAAAGGTTGGCGTCGTGGCCACGCACAGCAGCTTGCCGTACGCGGCTCGTCTATTGCATGACGAATCTCTGCAACAATAGGAAGAACATCCTGCATTCAACAAAAAGTTTAATTCCAGTGTGCCTAGATCGAGTACAGGGGAAAGTAGTGGATGTCCTCCGTTGACCTAGAACTGATGCTCACGTTGGCGCCACACTTGCGCGCCCCCATCCCTGGTAGCACCACCGCCGTGACCTCAATCAACGCCCATACAGGTTCACCCGTACCATCCTCAACCATGCCTCTACGTCGATCTCGTGCAGGTAGATCGGCAAGCACCAGATCCGCCACGCCAGAGGAGGGTGCCCTCGTCATCCAGTGAAGCAGATCGCGCGTGCCTGCGCTGGAGAACAAGGACGGCGTCATAGGCTAGTGTGCCTATGGCGTGGTTGGAGGTCCTGATCAGAGCGTTCGGCGGCGCGGTGCAATAAAATGATCGACGGGCGGAGGAGGCGGATTAGCTCGTCGGCGACGTCGAACACCCTCTAGAGCGTCGTAGGCGATTGATCACAAATTCACGATTGAGAACATGATGCCTGATAAAATCGGAAACGGGCCTCCGGATTAGGAACCAGGAGAACGGGATGGGGATGCGGACTTGATTCACGTAAGAGCATCTTTAAGAGAGCTCTATAAACCTTTCTTAAATAGATATATTGAAATTCAAATAAAAAAAACATCTCCAACACACCTTAAAACCGCTTTCAGTTTTTTTATAGCTTCTAAACTTCTTTCATTTGTAGCTACAAACAGAGGAAGAATTAAGGCTCTTATTCTTTCTTTTTTCAATGGAATTAATGTTTTAATTGATGGTCCCAAATGCTGACATGGTCCAATTAAAAGTGTTTTGATCCATTTTTAGGGGGGGGGAACTATTGGAGGAGGGAAGAAAAATTGCCCCTCATATTTTTTGATTGTTCCAAAAAACAAATTTATAGGGCTAATTTTATAGAGTTCTTTTGAAGATGCTCTATCAAACTCAGCAGACAAACTCGTTTTTTACGCCAGAGACTCCTAATAATTAACAAGAAGTGGACAACGCCCATGTGGGCATACGGTGAAAAGTGAAGTCAGACCTCGCATAATAAAAATTAGCAAAAATGCCCATACATTGCCACGGGCTAGTCAGAACAAAAAAACTTTTGATATTGTTTTTAGACTGATTAATGTTACTCATATATCATATTTGTTTGAAACTTTATGATTCACAACTTTATAAGAATTTCAGACAATATATATAATATTCAAAATACTGTGAAATTACATAGCATGACACCGGTTCTATGTAAGTTCTTCAATCTCTATAACTCTTTTGAGATGTTCCTTCAGACCTTCTCTCCTCTGTTAGATGCAATATCTTCGTGATAATAGACTTCCAAAAATGCTTCATGTAAAGAAACGAAAAATCCCATAAACTTAATTAGTACTTCCTATACACAAATAAATTCTCTTGTAATCTAGGGAAAATTATAGAAAGATCAGGATGGCACAAGGGGAAAATAAGTGAAAAGAAAACAATGTATTACCATTGCTTAAGAAACAATGCAAACTTGCTGCCCTCAGAAGACTATGCTCTTTTCCCTGATGGTAACTTTTTCCTTTTATTTTCAGAATACCTATGAACGCCAGGATAGAATTTTCATTTCCTATTTCTACACGCACAGATTGTAAAACCTACAGATGGTAGTGTAGTCCTCTTCTAGGGGAACTTATTTTGGGATATTTTAAGAGCCTGAATGAGGTGCTTACGACCTGAGGATTGTATACCAACGTTCTTATAGTTTGCCTAGAAGATCTGTAGCTGTTTTGCTTCTGGGAAATCGGACAACATAAGGGCATGTACAACCCACAGACGGCGGGTTGTCTGCAGAACCTCGAATTTATCATGTAAACAGATATAAAGACAACTCATACAATCTACAGACAGAGAGCCGTCTATAAGCTATTTAATGCTTTGCATGTAGCGATCGGAGAAGACAACCCTGTACAACCCGGGGTGCCTTGTCTGCTTGGCGTTGGGCAACGGGACGGAGGCGTCATCTAGTGAGGCGACGCGAACGAAGTCTCTTGGCAGACCCGCGCGGGGGGGGGGGGGGGGGGGGGGGGGGGGGGGCAACTGCAAAATTGCCGCTATACCGACGGGGGCTGCAGGCGGGGTTCTACATGCCCTAAAACAACAAGGTCCTTGTTTTGCTTCCAGAATTGATTTCAATGTGGTACAGCTAATAAAACAACATAACACAACATGGTCCATATACGCTAATGACAGGCTTGTGGATATACAGTAGGGGGTGTGGTTCTAGGGTTGAGGGGCAAAATTACTTTTCTAGCAATCTCAAAGAAACACCAGCATATTTGTGATGGTAACCAAAAACAAATGTATGCATGTTTTAATCACCATTAAGAATTTAAGTATTGGGACTTGAACAGTCCATTGAATTTAAGCATGTAAACAAATTCGAGTTGGAGAAAGAAGTAGATGATTTACCCATTTCTTTCCCTTCCTACTCAACATCATGCATGCTACCATTATCTTTACCTGCATCAGCAATGACATTGGGGAACCGTAACAAAGCAGGCAGGCAGGCAATAGATTTGCACCTTGTTTCTTCCATTTTTACCTCAAATTGCTTCAATACAATGTGTACCCATTGATGAATGGCAAACAGGTAGGAGGAAAAGGCAAGGGATATGGGGAATCTTACCTAAGTAGACAACGGATGGATAAATATCCTAGAGCTTAATTCATCTATTGTAGCTTGGTCATGTAGGAGCTGCATAAACATCACTGGAAAAGAAAAATAATAGTTTGGGACTTGCATACAGATAACGACATACTCCAGGTTAATCAACACAAGCACGTGTATTCTAGTGACTACACAAGCCAGGTGTTTCAGCCATGATTGGCGAAACATGTGCCATAGAAGAAAACCAATTTGTTGAAGCAAAACTATCAGGAACAAATATAGGAGTGACTGTACTAGAGAGGCAATCAACCAAAGTATAGAGAATAAAATGTACAATTCATACTAATGTACAAGGGGCTTTTGCAAAAACGGTCCACTTTCGGATGCCAATTACGAAATCGGTCTTCTTTTTCGGACTTTGCAAAAACGGTCCAGTTTTTTGAATCTGAAGCTACGAGGAAGTCCTATTCTGTTAACCGGAGGTAACGGTGTTAAATAGCATGCGAAAGGACCAATATGCCCTTTGCAAAAAAAGTTCTGTTTTGATAACGAATTGCAAATATTGTCCTATTTTTTATAGTAGCAATATGAAAATGAAAAATTAGATATTTAAATAAGTTTGTACCCGAATATTAATAATTTTGATTACAATTTGTTTGTTTTTTTTTACTATAATTGATGAGCAATAAGCAAAAATCACATATGTCCTTATCCAATACTGATGTACGAACGATGAAACCATCCATGGAAATTGAATCCACTGATAATCATCAAGATTTACTGGAACTTGCAATTTACATGTATATGAGTGGAATTTATAAAATAGAGAGCTTCATTCAGCTGGTAGACAACAAGCCGAACTACACACTGAAAGGAAGAGAGGAGAGCAGCTCGCCGGAGCCTGCCGCAGCGGCTGCGCAGCGCCACTAGGTTGCGCCAGGTCATCGATCTGACAGGGGCGGTGGGCAGTTCGGAGGTGCCGCACAGGGAGAGGGCCGATGCCGGGCGGTCAGGCCGCGGCTTCCTCGACGCCCGCAAGCCAACCGGCCTTGCTCACCTCCACGGGAGGGGAAGACGTCAAGGCCGACGCAGGCCCAGCCGCGCGCGCCGCGCCCGCGCATGGCCGCGTCGCAGCTTGCCTCACCTTGCGCCGCGTCCTGCTCGCCGCTGAATCGCCTAAGGTTAGGGTTAGGGAGAGAAAGGAGCAGGAGGTCGGGAAACAGAGGAGGAGGTAGACGAAGAGAACGCTCGGGTGAAAAGAGAATTGGTTAGGGGCAGTACAGTCTTTTGCTCTTTTCTCAAAGATTATCTGATTTGTTTTAATTTGAAAAAGAGGAGTAAGTAAACGGCATCTTAAAACAGGACCTAACGGTAGCTTCAGATTCAAGAAATAGGACCGTTTTTGCAAAGTCTGAAAAAGGAGACCGATTTTGTAATTGGCATATGGAAGTGAACCGTTTTTGTAAAATCCCAACTAAAGACCTTTACTCATGCCTGTGTAGTGTTGACCCAGTTCCCCTAGAAGAAGTATTTGTTGTGCTTGTGCCATAAGCATTTGTTTTGCGTGGTCTAAGCAATATAGACCACGCACAATTGATCTGTTGAAGCTGAAAAAAATGAAAAAATATGACCAAGATTTTATAAGACTTGACTACAGAAGAAAGTATTATGTTGATGATCAAACTGATAGTTAGAAAGACGAATCTGATATCCAAAATAAAAACTTCTTTTATTGCCAGCTTAACCTATCGCTAAAAGTCAGAGATACACGAATTTAAACAAATTCTAAACTCTGAGTACTGTACTTAGATGCATGGCTGGTAATACAAAGGCACAAGATGTGGCAAAAATTTCTACGCATAGATAGAACTATATTCGTATGCCTGGCCAGTTATACAAAGGCACAAGATATATCAAAAAACAAGTAACTGTTGTGTGCGCACTGTGCAAGGGCAGTGGTGACCTTCAAAAGTTGGTATTGTCAGTTTGTTTTCGTTGGTCTTCCCGCCATGTCAAAAAAGCAAGGACGGCAGCGACCAGCAAGCATCTATAAACTTTTTAGTGCTATGCCTAAACTGGAACTGATCCTATTCAGATTTCGTGATTATTTTATTTTATAGTCACTATCTTGAAAATTCAGATCAACTATACTGACCTCAAAGGTTCGCTATGTAAAAAACGCAAGGACGGCAGCAACTAACAAGCATTTGTGCTATGCCTAAACTGGAACTGCTCCTATTCAGATTTCGTGATTATTTTGTAGTCACTATCTTGAATTCAGATCAACGACTGAGCTCAGAGGTCAGGGCTTATGGTTCATATGACTCGAGCATCAACAAGTCACGCGCAAGATCAAAGAACAAGGTAAATTTTCTCAGTTTTACCTGGAATCCTAGTTCCCAGCACATGCATCGCACTGCGTGATACTCCACCGGATCCTGCCGCGCCTCTTCCTCAACTGATAGGAATATCCGCATCATTTTGAAGAGGGGGAAATGATGCGGATATTCCTATCAATAATTGTCGCCCAAAAAATCACCTTGAAGCACGTTCATCGCCATGGCCATGGAAAAGTAGAAGGCAGGTCAGGAGATGCGGGTGCAGCGATGGGAGAAGAAAGAATGGGAAGCGGTGCTGAGTGGGAGGTGAGTGGGAGGGAAGTGCAGGCGGGGATGTCGATCCAAGCAATGCCCGCGAGATCGCCGCCAAATCTACCCTGCTCACTACGCCGTCGTGGCCCTGGTCACCAAGCGGTTGCTCACCGCGTGCAGCGGGCGAAACCTCGATTTCCAGATGGAAGGGGGGGGGGGGGGGGGGGAGAGGAGGATGGAGAAGGGGACGCGGGGTGTTCCAGGTCAGGGAGAGATTAAGGATCGAGACGTCAAGCTGCCATTGGCTAGCGATGCGATGGTGGTGGCCGCGGATTCGACCAGCGGGCGATGAAAGAGTGGGGAAGTGCGGCGGCGCGACGTGGTGGTCGATGGAGCGATGAGCCCGAAGAAAAAAGATTAAGAGAGCAGGCCCACCTAACGACGTTTTGTTTTCAAAAGAGAGAAGGGCGTGCGGTGAAAAGTGAACCCATGCCTCACATAATGAGTAGAGATAGAGATAAGTCGATTGTATTGAAAATCAACCAATCTAAGGGGCCGTTTTAGCCTTATCATATTAAAAAAAAATTATTATTTAAAAGCATTAAATAAAATTTAATGACAATTTTTTTAAACAGATAGATGTTAATTTACTAGATGCATCTAATAAACTTAATTAATCTATATTTTTATGCAGTTACAACAACTATCTTCTAATCATAGCTCCCCTCCGGGTATGAATGTCGCCGTCTTTCTGCATTACGTGGCGGGCGATGATGCCGCGCCACGTGCCCCCCGACCTCCGCAGAAGCCCGCACGCGGCGGTCGGCACGTGTTCCCGGCGCATGCAACGCGGAAACGGCCAGAGAGCCACGTCACCCCCGCTGCAATGTTCCACGCTACGGTATGCTCCGCGCGAAACTGCTCGCCGCAAACCAAAGATACTCGCAGCATCACGACCCAGGACCCTGGATCCTTCCTTTCACCGACTTGTGGGTTCACCCACAGTGTAATCCCACATGTCAGTGTGAATGAAGTCCGATCCTGCGTCCGCGTGCCTTGCGTGGACGGTCGAAAAGGACGGGCCCCACGGATAGAACTGTTTATCCGGCGGTCTGGTCACGCCACGCAACGCAACCTGCCGAGGCCGATAGCTCCGTTCCTGTGGCCGACATGTAGGCCCGCCGAGCCCAAATGACCCACATGTCACTGCCAGAAACATCGAGCCCGTACCAATGTGTGGACCAGGTAATTCGCCTCCGATTCAAATTTATTTTCCGGAAACACACATTAATTCGAGAAAACCAGGTTACTGTACCAGAATAGGGTCCCAACCGCCCCTGCGCTTCTTTCCTTTCCTTTCCGTTCTTCCCCACCATCCTCCAGATTGCTTTGCCTCGCTCGCGTCGCCTCTTCCCTTCCCTTCCTAGCTTTCGCGAAAGGTTCCAGAAGAAGCTGGTGCGGCCGAATCCGCGGGTCGCCGAGGGCGCGAATCGGCGGGCAATAATGCTGCAGGAGTTCGTCGACAACGTCATCGCCGTCATCAAGGAGTGAGTTTGCGCGCGCCCCTCTTCCGCTCCGCGATTTCGCTGTCTCTGCGTGGGGAGGCGTTGTGTGTATCTGTCCAAGTGAGCGTTTCGTCAGAGGGGGTAGGAGGTCAAGGGATTTAGGGATACAGCCTGCGCGTTGTTACTTTATCAGGAGTAATAATAATTTCGAATTGGGTTAGCACTTGTTTGTCGGGGGAGATTTCGTATTATGTCTAGTCTCGCCTGTAGTTGCCTTATTGTGATTGGATTAGCTAGCGTCCATAATAATCTGTACTTCTGTAAAAACATAGTGATTTTTGGTTGCAACCCAGATCATAAAAATTGGTTTCTGAAGATCTTTTAACTGGAGCAACCATAGGGGGCAAAAACAGGGCAAGTGCTTGTTACCTCTATTCCTACATACAGATGATTTTGTTGGGGATAATGTGCAATCAATCTTCCAAAATATAGGGCGGTCCATAAAAGGAAACCTGATTTGTCTTTTGAGATTACCGTGGTAAATTCACATAGACACACCACCACAAGCATACTCCACGCGCCGGTGCTGGTGAAAACATTGATACACCCGTCCCTATTGGAACTTGCTCGCCTGAGGTCAGCAACAGGTAGCAAGGATGTTAAGAGCATCAAACCCATATGCTTCAAGTTTTAGGGTTGGTTAAAGTAATATCATATTATTGCTTCTTTAAAAAAAAAACTTTATCTGTATGCCATTTGGAAAAAAAAATACCTCACTACATGAACTAAAAGAGAATGGAGTTACATTTTGTTTGTTACACACGTTGAATCATTCGGTTAAACAAGTGGACTCTATATTGTTGTTCATCTTGATAAGTCCTATTTTGTTCCAAAAACTTTTTTTTTTACGATGCTTAGAAAACCTTGATTCCATGGGCATATTGCTTTTTAAGACCAGAATCAGAGAGATGTCATACGTATTGAGATTCATGTTTCCATAGTAAATTGTGGTTTGGACCTGGAATATTATTTCAAGTCAAGTTTATCTGATTTTGGCACTCCTGTACAACGTCACTCAGTATTTGACTTCTGGAACTTCGTTGGGCAGATCTGTGAAGACATTCACATACGAGGCACTGAATAATATTGCAAGGTTTATAAATGGAATATCGGCTCTCTTGCTGACTCTGTTACCTGGAAAAGGAAACATTTTAGAAGGTATCAGTGGCTGGGAGCTTAAGCCAGCACTCCGTGGACCACGCCTACCTCGATGGATGGAAAGGTAATTTCATTTAATTTGAATTGCACTGGGAAGTTTATTGGTATTTGTTTGTAATGCTGAGGAGCATACTAAAAGTTAAAGTTGCAATTTGCAAGTGTTCGTTGAATCTATACCTATTTACTAGCTACAATGTGGATGTGAGCATTTGAGTTTCTGTAGTGTATCCTTTTTATAGTGTATGTATTATAGTGAGGCCTGTCTTTTCTTGCTAGAGGATTCATCATAGATTCTGTGTCATATCATAATATGCCAATGGTAAATGATGTGGTTTTAACTGTTTCATTTGCATGAAAGCTTATGTAATTCGTTTTATCCTGACGATATATAATATCAGTATTTGAGTGCGTGGTAATTTACTGTTGTAATTTAGTTTTATCTAGCCTGTCTAATATATGCTCGGTTTCTTTGGTAACACCATTTGCTCTTTTCTGACAACTTCATTCCTTTTTTCTTTCTGAACTCAGTGGGGTCTCTTCATTTAATGAGTTCATCCATGAACTTTCTGTTGATTCTGATGCTGAATCAGTTGCTGACTCTATCCCTGGGGATGATGATAATGAAGAGTTTGTCTGTCCCCCGTCGCCATTATCCCAAAGTTCAAGATTGTCACACGCAAGCAGCTTTGGTAGGCGTGACCGGCGAATGAGGAGACATGTCAGATATGCAGTTTCCTGGATACTTTGGCCATTGAGATTCTTCCTTTCTTTGCTGTTCGTTTTGTTCAATGCCATCAAATTTTGGATAGTGAGGACGCCTGCCAAAAGCACAGGAAGTCCTCATCTTTCCAAAACTGGTCCAGCCAAGAGATCATTTCATATAAGGGACCAGTTCCTCCAACGCACCACGGATAGGAGGCGTGGAGTTTTCGAGGTAATAATTCCTTGTCTGTGTATTTTCTCTCCACAGAAAGTTATGATAACTTGAACCTGTCATGTTCAAGTTCTGGTTTCATGTCCAATATTAACTCATCTTCCTTTTTAAAACTGAAGGATCTACATCTGGCTATTGAGATTTTCATTGAATCAGTCTTTGACATCGTTCACAAAGGAGCGCATTATGTTCTTTCTCCTTCAGAAGTGTGGCAAAAATTATTTTCTTGGATTCATGGAAGTGGTCGTGAAAGTAGTTCTGTTGTTGATGTACCAACAGCTAATGTTGGCAGTGATAATCCTGTTCCAACTGAAAAGAAGGCTGTGTATCGTCATTCTTTGAACACAGATTCCCGGACATGTGAAGATGTCATAACTGAGCTTGGGTAAGAACCTTGATACTTTCATATGCGTGCCATTGAATGTCAGCTTTATTTAGTATGTCACGTGTTTGCGCCCAGGAGCCATGGATGTAGATTGGAAATGGCTAGGGGAAGAATGATGTGCAGGGGGGAGAGCAAATCAGAGAGATGAAGAGAGATCAGGAAGCGATGTAGATACACTTGATTTTTGTATTTCATACTGCTAGTTCCCATGAATAGAGATGGGGCCAACTTCAACCCAAACCAATTTAATCTCTAACTTATGCAACCAATCTTATCTCCTAACTAAATCTTTATATCCTAGTAACGTAGCAATCAAGCAAATAGCAAGCATCTAACCAACTTAATCTGTTCAGCTGTTGCTGTGCTGTGCTGCTTATGGTGCATGCAATGAGCGAAATAGATATTCTTGATTTCTGTATTTCATACTGCTGGTTCCCATGAATAGAGATTGGGGCAACTCCAAGCCAAACCAATTCAATCTCTAACTTAACCAACCAATCTTATTTCCTAACTAAATTTTATTATCTCCTAGTAACATAGCAATCATGCAAATAGCAAGCATCTAACAAACGTAATCTATTCAGCTGTAGCTGTGTTGTAATGCTTGTGGTGCAAGCAATTGGTCCAATTCCGCATGATACACTAACAGCGTGGACATGTATGCTGTGGCTTATGGTTCTACCTTAGGGCCATTTTAAAATCTAGAACTGTAGTCATATAATACATATTCCCTCCATTCCATATTACTTGACACTTTAGCCATCTCCAGTTTTCCCAGAATACTTGACCTCACTTCCCATTGCACCTTTCTCTCTTTCCAATACACCTCTATCTCCTCGTTTCCTGTGCATCCACCTTTCCACCTCAATTTTCGTGCCTAGAACTAAAACGTCAACTATTTTGGGACGGAGGGAGTAATAGATGTAGCTATTTCCGTAATATGGTTGACTCAAACCAATAGCTTTGATTTCTCTGTGAAAACTTTAATATGAAGAACCAAGAGGTTCGACGATCGACATTATTTTATCTCTTATTTGTTTTATGCATGGGTCATTGAATCTTATGTGGGTTTTTTTCAGTTATCCTTTTGAAGCTATAAAGGTAGTTACTTCAGATGGATATGTTCTGTTGCTGGAGAGAATTCCAAGGTGAAAACTGTAACTATCTCATGCTATTGTCTTTCCCGATATTGTGGAATGAGGCTGATGTATTGTTTATCAGGCGTGATTCACGGAAGGTTGTATTGTTGCAACATGGGATACTGGACTCGTCTATGGGGTGAGTGAATACCAAATTACTCTTGGCAATGTATTGTCATTTCATACAGGTTTGAGAGTTCAGGCATTTGGTTGACAAACTTTCTTTGTCAGTTTTATATCTTTTCTGATCTTTATGCTGCCGACTCACAATCATGTGACATTGCAACTTTTTTTATACTTTTCATTAAAGAAAGGTATATTTTGAGTTGTTTGACCATTTGGAGAACACGAAGTTCAAACAAATTTCTATGATTACCTGCAATTAGTGAGCTGATTTATAGTTGTTCTCTCTCTCTCTCTCTCTCTCTTTTTGGTATTTAGTAGTAAACCTCTAAAGGTATGAGGTGGGGCCTTATGTCTCTACTTTTGTCTAGAACATACCCTCGCTTCTATTTTTTAGTGCCCTTCTTATCTGTCAGCTGATAAGACTGTTTTCCTTATTATTGTCTTTAGTCCAATTATGATAATTTTTCACTAGGAAACATCGATATTCCGATAACTGCCATGAATTGAGAGTTGTATATGTAAATACTAAAAGTACTATTGTCTTGTTTATGTGTATTTGAAAGTTTTAGTGCTAGTCGATATTGGGTCCAGTTACAGAAAGACTGCAGAGATAAGTTGATAATGGGTAATCTGGGATGAGCATGGAAGTCCTTTTAGTTAACAACGTTTTAAGCTTGAATTTAATTTAAAGCCGTTTATCTAATGTTTACGGTCTATAATTTGAGCCTCATAAATTGTCACATTATTTTCCTGCAGTTGGGTGTCAAATGGTGTTGTTGGGTCACCAGCATTTGCAGCTTATGATCAAGGTCAGAAATAGAAATTGAATTTCTAGTGTGACTAAGTAAGTGCTCATACTTCTTTATCTGGATTGCAGGTTATGATGTTTTTCTTGGGAATCTCCGTGGTTTGGTTTCAAGGGAGCACATAGATAAAAATATTTCATCGTACAAGTAAGTAATTCTACTGAGTATATCTGGTTTGTCACAACCAGGCAATAAATCTGTAAAAAGTCAAATGATTCTATTAATTACAAACTGATCTGTGATCTTCATTCTCCGATTCGTGTCAGGTACTGGGGATATTCTGTTAATGAGCATGGTACCAAAGATATGCCAGCAATAATCGAGGAGATTCACAAGATCAAAACTTCAGAGCTTGGCAAAAGTCAAACTCTAACAGGAGAGGAGACAGAGGTCCAAAATGGTACCAAGAAGAATTTGGAAGCACAGGCTTCACAGGAAAACAGGGCAGAAGATCAGCCCTACAAGCTTTGTGCTGTATGCCACAGCCTGGGTGGTGCTGTGATGCTGATGTATGTGGTGACCTCTAGGATTTTGCAGAAGCCCCACAGGCTGTCAAGATTGATCTTGCTATCTCCCGCAGGCTTTCATGAGGATTCTAATTTGGTTTTCAGTATGGTGGAGAAGCTCATGCTGCTTGTTGGTCCTGTCCTTGCTCCGCTTATACCAGGGCTTTACATTCCAACTCGATTCTTTAGGATGCTTCTGAACAAACTAGCTAGGGATTTTCACAACTATCCAGCCTTGGGTGGTCTTGTCCAAACATTTATGGGCTATATTGTTGGTGGTGACAGTTCAAATTGGGTGGGAGTGCTTGGCCTGCCCCACTACAACATGGATGATATGCCTGGTGTATCATTTCGTGTTGCTCTTCACCTTGCGCAGATAAAGAGGACGAAAAAGTTCCAAATGTATGACTATGGAAGCGCTGCAGCAAATATGGAAGCGTATGGGTCGCCTGAACCATTGGACCTCGGTGCTCATTATGGTCTCATTGACATCCCTGTGGATTTAGTTGCTGGGCAAAGGGACAGAGTTATCTCACCCTTAATGGTGAAGAAGCACTACAAGCTGATGCGGAAGGCTGGTGTTGAGGTCTCATACAATGAGTTTGAGTACGCTCATTTGGATTTCACATTCTCGCACAGAGAAGAGCTTTTGTCTTATGTCATGTCCCGCCTACTCCTAGTAAGTGATCCTGGCAAAGGCCGTGTCAAGCAGACATCTGTGCGTCTAAGGAAGCCAAAAAAAGTTCATTCAGAAATTGAGGATGATTGTGACAACGTGGAGTGCAGAGGTGAAGGCAAAGAGGAACCCAATGAACCAACAAGGGATTCTGCATAACGTGCTGCCTGTGGTTTGACTGTGTTGTATGTAAGCTTGTGAATATGATGCACACGCCCCCCGTTATACCTTCTTTATCATGTGAAAGATCTGAGGATGAATAGGTTCTGTTTAGTGATGTTAGTGGGGATCAGTTTTTTTGTATCCCTCTAGGAAACAGTAGGTTTGAACTTGCATACCTGCAATAGGCGGTACTGCTGTCAGCACACCAAGAATGGAAACTTGTGTAAGAGATATAGTTCCTCTACTTTTGTACGCTTTGTCCTTCTGTGGCTTGTCCCTTGAAAACATAACTTGGATGTTGGAAAGTTGCGCTATCTTCGTCCGCTCTGCATTTCAAAATTTTGATGTTTACACTTTCTTTGCCTTCCCATGGTGAGAATGCGCTACTCCATCTTTGTAAGACTTGGCATTCCATATAGAGGTTTTATATGAAGTTTACTTATAAACTTTTCACTATCAATCACTTTTATTTTCTAAAAAAATATTGCTGTGTTAATTTAAAATTTTTAATTGACTATCAATAGCCTGCAAAATTCTTAAATATTTAGGTAGTGTTCGTGTTTGTGCTTGCTGCAGCTGTTGCTGTGGCTGCAACAATCAGTAGGCAAAACACACTGGTAGAGAGTAATTCTCCGGAAGAACTACTAGTCAAATCAGCAAGCACATCCGATCGGGCAATTAGTTTGGCAACGTATGTGTAATTGGTCTTGAAGAATACTTAGTTTTTTGCGAGTAAATTAAGTATAAATATTTTTAGTCGCCAAAAAATTAAGTATTGAATAATCTTTAAACTCTTATATATCATCTATTTATTATTTCTTTTTGCGAGGGATCATCTATTTATTATTGAATTACTTATGTCCTTTGCTAATCTAAGCTAGTGCTAAAAGAATGGCCAATTTTGCCCCTGGACATGCTCATTTTGTGGAATTGGCCAGGGGACACTGGAAAAAGTCGTATTTGCCGGCGGACACTCTGAAAATGTGGTAATTTGCCGCTAGACACCGCCCCTATTTAAAAAACTAATTTCGTCCAGCAGAGGAGAGAGGAAGCAGGTGGATGGACTATAATGCCCTTGGAGTGCATCTGGCAAAGGGAATCTGTTTTGTACTGTTTTTCACTGCCATTTGTTATTTGGGAATTTGGTGTTTTTACCCCTGATTTCAAAGCTAATTGTGATTTTACCCCTCGTTTTTTAACTTTGCGATTTTACCCCTGGTTTTTCAAATTGAAGCGTGACTTTGCCCCTACCAGGGGTAAAATCGCAATATTTTGTCTTCGTTTTGAAATTTCAGGGTTAAAATCATAAAGTTGAAAAACGAGGGGTAAAATCGCAATTAGCTTTGAAACCAGGAGTAGAAACGCCAATGCCTCTTGTTATTTTCTGAATGATTTATGTAATCTGCTATTATTATTATTATTATTATTATTATTATTATGGACACGTTTTTTCTGGGCATGTATACGTAGACCATATCTTGACAAGAAAAGTTTTGGACATATATTTCAGCATAGGCCGGCTCATGCACACATAACATGGATAAACTGACATATAGAGGTCCATACGAAATAGATTGTTGCTCAAAATGAAACATACATATAGCGTTGTATATAAGTGCTTCAGATCAGCTAGGCATATAGCACCAGACAACACATGTTTGAGTTCAAAGAGACACGACATGCATATAGCTCCCGGGCACATTACAATTCAGTTTGAACAACACATACAACAAACAGAATGTCCTTCCTACTAGTTTTTGTTTGGCGTGGTCTCTGATGTAGCAATTGGTGAGTTTGATCCAAAGAGTAGAGCCCTCTTTCTAGTCAATGGACCAGGGCTGCTGTTCACCTGCAGCTGGCCAATTGTAGCAATAGGGGAGTTTGGCCCAAGGAGAAGAGCTCTCTGCCTAGTGAGTGGCCCTAGGCTCATGTTGGACTGATTTTGGTCGATTGTTAGCCTTGATGCGGGGAGGCGGATGGCGGCGGCGTTGTAGCAGTCAACGGCTAGCCACCGGCGCCGTCGCGGTCGAACAGCTGGGAGATGTCGCTGTTGCGGGTTGAACGTGCGGCTGGTGTTTTGGTTTTGGATAGGGTTCGGTTTAGTCGAGTCTTTTTTTTTTTGTGAGTTGGGTTTAGTCGAGTCAGGGCTCAAGGGCATCTAAGTCTTTTCTAAAGGTTTCTCTCTCCTTTGCTGGACGAAATAGGGGTGGTGTCCAGTGGCAAAATTACCACATTTCCAGAGTGTTCGCCGGCAAATACGACTTTTTCCAGTGTCCCCCCGGCCAATTCCACAAAATGAGCGTGTCCAGGAGCAAAATTGGCCTAAAAGAATAGAGCAAGTAGCCTGGGAAATATATGAATGAAATCATGCAGAAGTAATAGAGCAAGTAGTATGAATGAAAGCATACGGGGGCTTTTCAGACCAAGCAAAGCTACCATTGAGCTTTTGACTATTGCCACCTTCATTCAGTCTTTCGTTGGATTATGTAAAGGGCAGGCGCCATTTATGCTAATATTTGACCCACGAATGGAAGAGACAAAGAAGTCTCACAAGTTTGTCTTAGGGTCGCTAAGATGAAGCTAGAAGGTTGCTTTCTCCATTTTTCTTCTTCTTACGATGCTCATTAGTTCGAATTCAAGTTAATGGGCGTCATCAAATAAACAACGGAGGTATTTTTAATTGCAAAAAAAACAACAACGGAGGGAGTAAGTAATAAAATGAAGCCTATAGCGATAGAGTGAACGTGATCGACTGTCTCAGGTATAAATAATAAACATATACAACACTATAATATAGGACAAAAAGGTAGGACTCGTGAAAATATCCACCTAGTAATCTTGCATTCCTCTTATTCCATTTTTATCATTCACATGCTATGTTTTTCATTTTTCCTCTCCACATGGGAAAAATCCTCCTTTCGTGTCACCTTCAGGTCTGTGCTTAGATCGTGTGGAAATGAATCACTGTGGATCCCAGTCACTACAATAGCATTTGTCACGCTAAATAGTTTGTCGACTATTTTGGAGACTGTTATTAGAATTCCTGAAAACAAAGAATTATTAATTTACGCGGACTAAAATTTAAGGGGTATTTGTGTTTTTACCCTTATTTTGAACTCTAATTCTGATTTTATCCTCACTTTTTTGACTTTGTGATTTTACCCCTGGTTTTTTAACATGAAGCCAGATCTTACCTTCAGTAGGGGTAAAATCAGAATAATTCTATTTCGATTTTACCCCTAGTAGGGGTCAACTCTGGCTTCAAGTTGAAAAAACAGAGGTAAAATCACAAAGTCAAAAAAATAAAAGTAAAATCACAATTAGAGTTCAGAGTGAGGGTAAAAACATAATTGTCCCAAAATTTAAAAACTTCTGTGAGCCAGAGGGCTGAGTCAGGTTCGGCTGAACCAAAACCAGTCGGCCCAACCGATTTGGAAAGCCAAAAAAAAACCATCCGGCCCAACCGTCCCCAAAGAAGCTTTGCATCTCCGGCGGAGCACCGCCCTCCCAGCCCCACGCGCCGGAAAGAGATGGGAAGAGACGACGGCGAGAAGGAAACCAAGCGCCGCGGCCGCCGCCACGGCCGCAGCAGCAAGAGATCCCGCGACGCTTCCCCCTCCACCGCCTCCTCGGACTCCGACTCCTCCGCTTCCGTTTCCAACGATTCCTCCCCTAGCCGCAGCCGGAGCCGCAGCAGCGGCAAGCGCAGGAAGTCCTCCTCGTCGCACCGCCACCGCCGCAGCCACAAGAGCAGCGGCCGGTCGCGCAGCTCCCGCGACGAGGACCGGCGGAGTCGGCGCCGGAGGCGGCGGGACGAGGGGCGCGGGCGGCGTGATGCCGACAGCTCCTCGGGCTCGGATTCGGAAGATTCGGATAGGGCGGAGGAGGCGCGGGAGATCGTCCGCGACATCCTTAGGGAATTCCCGGCTGTCGCCAGCGAGCTCCGTCAGGTACGGTTTCTATCATTTTTCATCTTTGAATTTTACAGAGGCAGGTTTGTTATAAGATACATCAACGATCGAAGCTAGACCTCCACAATCACAGTGCATGGCTAATTTATCAAAAGTTTAGTAAATTCATAGCAGGGAAATAACTCATACAACATAAGATTACATACAGAGACTAAATCTGAAAACAATAGTTTGTCACTATGTTCAATCTAGGGGGAAGTTTTTGGTAAATGCATGCGTTGGCTACAAGTTGAGTGAGAGTGGCAGCTTTCACACTTCACCTATTGGGGTATGCCGGAGATTTGAGTCTGTACTGATTCCTACGTTTTTATTCTAGGCCCTACCTGAATTCAAGTTTCCAGATCTATGCAGGATTTACAGTTTGTAAAATAAAATCAATCAGTTTGAGATGACCAGGTAAACAGGGACTTAGTGGTGACGTGGTAGTTGTCTCTTGCAACGTTATTTTTTTTCTTCTTAATTGTGTCTCCTGCAACGTTGTTTGTATTGACAAGTGAATTTGGTGGCAACTTGAGAAGCTAGATAATATCAATGCAAGTGGTCAGGTAGGGGATGGAATCCATATGTGAATGATGGTTGGACAATAACAAGTGAATTTTAAGTTTTTTTCTTTGTTGGAGAAGTATTTATTTTTTATTCTTAAAGATGTTTAAAGTTGGGAGATTGCGTCACCATCACAAGCTAAGTCTCTAAAGGGGTAATTACCCGCTCTGAATTGAACTAGCACGAAATGGATGCAATTGATTGGCTATGTATGTTGATAATATGATACAATCAAATCTATACATAGATAAATTTTCAACACTACTGGAAATACAGAATGTATCTCACAACGTACACATATTAATGTAACTTGCATAGGTAAAATTGTTTTCTATGGATAAATTTTAACACTCAGGAGAAAAAAATTTGTAATCCTACAGACTATCAAATCATTGTCTTTTTCCCAGTTTATTTAGTTTACATCTAATTTGTTAAATTTGTATATATTTTGATTTTATGCGATTAAAAATGGCATAATGTGTACCAAGAAATCCTATGATCTGAGTTAATTTGATATATATAATACCTGTATGGAACAGTTTGTAATTTACTGAGCTCATGACATTTGTTAACATGCAGCTTCTCCAAATGATAGACAGTGGTGAAGGCATTGATATTTCAGGAATCTCTGACAAGCCATTGGTGAAGCGGTTGAAGAAACTTTTCCGATCTCTGAGGCTGAAAGAAAGTGCAAGTGGGGCTTACTTGCTGCCTCAAAAGAATGTTCTGACACTCGATATTGTTGGACCAGTGCTACTCGGAAGTTCTAAACTTGAAGACAACAAAAAGGAAAATTCAGTATCACCAAATAGAGACGAGTTACCATCATCTAACTTTGATGTTCGAAATAAAGATGATATGACTTCCGACGGGCCAAAGGTGGTTGATGTGGAAGAGGAACCTCCAAAAAAAAGGTAAGATTTGGGTGCCACAATTTATTCTCACAGCAACTGTACCGTCTGGATGACAATTATTGGTAGGCGTTACCTGGTTTGTTTGGTTTGTTTTCTGATACGAATGACATGGTGTGGGGGCAATCAATTCTGTTCTCTATGCTTTTCTCGTGAATTCGCGGTGTCTCTAACTACTGTAGTCTCCAAATTCGTATGTTTTTTATTAGTAGTTTGGCATTGTCCTGCCTAACATGATGGAATGTTGTCACAAAATGCTCGTTTTTTTTTTTCATTTAGTTTGTCTACACAATAAGTCGCTTCTCTCTGGTTATCCTGAACTTATTACCCAGTGTAATGTTTTGCTCTATGGAGGGTTATTGGCCCTGCAATGCCATCTCGTGAATTGCTAGCTGCAGCAGCTGAAATGACAGAGGCTCTTAGATCCCGGTATGATTTGTTCTTCATGCTTTGAGATACTTAGTATAAGTTCATGTCACCTAATGGTTGGCTGAGTCAAAATCTCATTGAGCATATCTTGAATGTTCCTTCTCTAGGGATGCTGAGCTGGAAGCTGATGACGATTTGCTCATAGGTCCCCCACCACCTGCTGTTGTGGCTGAAGCTGCATCGGCAAATGAAGCTGAGCGGTTTGAAGAGGTACCTTGTTAGTTATGAGTCTTATGACATCTTTGTTTACTCGTCATACTTTTGGAGCATTCCTATACCAAATACTTCCACGTTTCAAAATAATTGTCACCTGGACAAGCGCTAGTCCATGTGACAAATATTTTGAAATGGAGGTAGCTTTTTGTGATTCTGAAGTTCCTCCACTGTTCATTCAATGGTTGCAATATCAGGTTTTGAGTGCTTCCTACTGCATCATACTGTGCACTTATCTTGTGTACTCTTTCTAATTTGCAATTTCACAGCCATCCCTTATGTCAGCAATGCACCCTCTGTCATCAAACAATATATTGACAACGCCAACCCTGACTGATTCCTGCGTGACACCCCAAAGACCCATCATGTAGTTGTGATTGGTGGGTGGTTTTGGTGCAGTTTAAGACCCTTGAATGTAGATGGTGATGTCATAAGACTGCTATCTAAAAATTTTCGTTCTCTATAAGGGGGTCCATGCGGAGTCGTGATTGTGGTGCTTATAAGCTATAAGCATTAAGCAGACAACCAACACTTGCTATAATACTTGTTTTTCTTTGGTTAGCTCTTCAATGGATGCCTCAAACTTCACACTGCATGCCCCATCGATTTTTCAATTATATATATATTTTTTTAACTTAGTTTGCTCAAATCATCTGATCATTCTGTCTTTTGGTTGGTTATTTGTAGGTTACTCGGATAATGGGGGCTGACACAAATTCACCTTATGATGTTCTGGGAGTGAATTGGAAGATGTCTACTGATAACATGAAGAAAAGGTGGTGACCTATGCTCCTCATTTTTATGTTGGATATTGATATACACTGATGATAAAATCGTTTTCTCAAATCTCATCATATAGACGATAAAAAAGGTTAACTTATTAAGGAGAAAAGGGGTGTTTTTGGATCAAATTTCAATTCACATTGCAGTCATGCAGTGACAATTAAATATTGAAATCCTTCTGCTAGATATGAGATACACAAGCTCTATATTTAACTTGATTTATTTGCAACGAAATTTTGTAAATGAATATCAGAAAATGAAAACCTATATTGATCAGTATGGTCAACTGAACAATAATGCTAACATAGGGGAAACCATTCTAATTTGTTATAAAATTTCACTTTTGCTTTTTGACCTCACATTTTGTGCTAAACTTCTTTGTTTTTATTTGTTTGGTATGCTCCAAAGTTATACCATAGGTTTCACTTAGAAGCAAAATTCAAAGTGAAATGCAGCTGAGCTTTCACACGTGTGATTTAAGTGTTTTAAACCTTTTATTCTTAATATACATCAGTATTTGTTTTGTATAAGAAATAGGTACTGGGTGTGGGGTGGTGGTGTGTTATGCAAATCACATATCTCGAATGCGCAGGAGAGCTGCATATTATTTCATTCAGAAGAAGAATATAGTACAAAGGAGCATACAGGATGCTACAAATAAAATAGAAACTGATGCTACAAACTTACTCCAGACGAGAAACTGATGCATGCAGGATCCTAGACACCATAAACCACACACACTTACTCGAAAAACTGATGCTACAAATAAAATAAAATAAAAACAGTGATAGAAATGACGCACATACATCTGATTTGTTTCTTATATTACGTAAGCACTTTGGTGTAGTGACATTGTTTCTTGATTAATATATCTTGTTCAATAAGTATTTTTTCTCTGTAGTTTGCGTGAAAATATATATATATTTTCTCGCACAACGCAGGAGAGCTGTGTGTCAATTCATTAATAGTAGAAACAAAGTACACTGGTGAAAGAGCACCCAGAAATTACAGAAAAGGAAAGACACCTGTTGCCTGAATACAATTACAAGTGCCCATGTAAAATGGGACTGCCTCTTATCATTGATTTTATTATACTTACATGTCACATTGATTATGTTCTTTATCCCTCTTTTCTGCTCAAATGATTAATCCTTCTAATTTACTTTGTAGGTATTGGAAATTGTCTCTTTTAGTGCATCCTGACAAATGCCCTCATCCATCAGCACAAGAAGCGTTCGTGAAGTTGAATAACGCTTTCAAAGACTTACAGGACCCTGATAAGGTACATGAATTGAATCATGAGTTGAATGTTCACTCGTTCTACAACTGGAAATATGGCCACCCTTTTGTCAAAATTGCACATGCAGAATTTTGCCAAATAACAAAAGAACCATTTATTTGCAATTTTTCTGGATAAATGTAATACATTTGTATTGTGATCATAAAATCAAATGTCTTCGTTTATGTGGAGATAAAATCTTTTCACACGATCAACAAAACGACCCGATTCCGACCTTACACAACCAGGACATCTGACAAATCAAACATCCTTGCGCAGCCACAGAAACTCCTAAAACGATACAAACTCCATCTACTAAACCGATACTGAACTCTATCTCTTACAAAACAACCGACTTAGAGGCCGCAAGAGCTCCTCCTGGAGGACGGTGGTGCAGCACCTCTTCCTTCGCTCGCATCTGCATCCTGCAGCTTCCGCACCTAGTCGCTCCGTATCCAATACGTGTATTGGTATGGATACATGTCGAAACCCAAGAATCAGTGTTTTGTAGATCCCCGGTCTGCCCCAGCTACAATTCTAAGAATTTTGAGAGTAGAGCTCTCTCAAAGAGGGTTCTAGTGTCAGATCTAGAATAGGTCTACAAAGATCAAATTGGAATTAACATTTGATGCAAAGCTTCTGTTTTTACCTTGAAAATGGTCTTAATACGATGCATCTTACTTCTTCTTGCATTCAATGAACAGTTAAGATGCCATTTTATTAACACATATCGTGTTCTCCGCTTTCTATCTTACATTTTTGTGCTGGTTATTTTTCTTCATTGCAGAGAGGGGCCATAGATGACAAGATAAAAAAGAAAGAGGAGATGGAGCAATTTGAGGTAATCTTCTTCTGTACACTTTATAGTTTATATTGATTTTCTCTTCTCTCGAACATGTATATTGATTTTTCAAGATTACCCTTCTAGTATTGAGATAAAGTAACCGCACTGCTCTTCTTAGTAGCTCAAGTAATCTGAAAACCATTAAATATTTTCTGTCCACGTTTTTTCTTTCTTTCCAGATTGAGCTTAAAGCAATGCGTGAAGCTGCAGAATGGAGACGATTGCAGGGTAAGTTATTATAATGTCAAGAATAATATTCCATTAAAATAAACTTAGACAAACAATTGATTCTTTGTGTTGTAGCTATGTAGCAAGAAAAAATAACTATTTCGGCTCCAAATTTTAATCTACGCTTTGATGTTGAGGGGTAAAGATCCTATTGTGTGCTTTGCTCCATATATATGAAGTCCTATTTTGAGTGTCACTAGTAGGGCAAAGAAGGCGCTTGGAAACAGATTAAACCGCCAAGGTGCAGTGGTTGCCAAGTTAGTTTCGGTAGATATCAAGGTTGTTAGTTATCTCTAGACTGTTAGTAGTTTGTTTAGAGATTTAGGGTTTGTTTAGATTGTAACTCGCCAGCTATATAAAGCATGGCAAGTCAATCATCATCATCATCAACAACAACAACGCCTTTTGTCCCAAGCAAATTGGGGTAGGCTAGAGATGAAATCCACAAGAAACAAAGACAAGAGAGACACAAAAAGACACAGGGCAAAATGTAGAGTTAGAGGTAAACAGAAAAAGAACAAAAGGATCAACGGATCAGGCACGTTGATTGCGAGTCTCCCAAGCGCTCCTATCCACAGCTAACTCCTTGGAGATATTCCACTCCTTCAAGTCTCTCTTAACCAACTCATCCGAAGTCAGGTTAGGTCGACAAAGCATGGCGAGTCAATGAATAAGGCAATTAAGTTTGTCCATAATTCCTCCCCTCAACCTTCTTCAGCCACAGTGTGAGCAACAGC
Organism: Eragrostis curvula; assembly: GCA_007726485.1. Classification (NCBI taxonomy): domain Eukaryota; kingdom Viridiplantae; phylum Streptophyta; class Magnoliopsida; order Poales; family Poaceae; genus Eragrostis; species Eragrostis curvula. Next base: position 1,555,838 of record RWGY01000009.1, read on the forward strand.
TCTAGTTATCTTAGCTCGCCCATAACATTTGGTTTGTCACACTAGGTTAAATATGGGGATAGTGAAAGTTTAAACGAAATTCTAGTAAATGTTGGGAAGGATAGATTATTTTGGAATACTTTATTGTGTCCACTGTACCCCTATCAAGTTTATTTTGCTGCTTAATAGTAAGTAGTCTCTTTTCACTTGACACTTCAAGTGATAAGGGCTGCAGCCCTGTGCACTACTCCAGTATACCCAATATAAGTTGTTGTAGCCTTTGTTTTTGGCGTGCGTTCATGTGTGCACGCGCACATACTCAGATTTAGAGGCCATCTGATCTTAGTAATTATGTTTGTTGAAATTTTAGTGCCATACGTGATTGTGAAGATATTGAGTCACAGAGATAAGTGTTAAAAAAAAAAAATTGAAGACTTATAGCTTTCTTCTTACTTGCAGGTGTATCGCTTGAGGGTGATGAAGAACTTTTGGCAGGTCCTAAACAGCCACCTAAGAGAGATGAATGGATGACTACATTGCCTCCTGAGAGAAAAGTAAATGATTAAAATGTTTACTTGTTTACCTTTTTTTTTTCTCACCATTTCCTGAATGATGCCTACTTTATCCTGTTCTCTTACAAGTATGCCAACACCTTGTTTTCCTTCTCACAGGCAGGAGTGCCAATGCACTCGACTAAGTCATTTAATATGCACGGTAAAGAAGGACGTGGTGACACAAGTGCCTGGACGGATAGTCCTCTTGATAGAGCGCAAAAAGCACAACAAAGGTATGTTTTTTGTTTTAGTTAGTCTCATATATGATATTTCGTTCAATATTATTTTCATACTTGCATAAGACAGGACGAAAAGCCCATATACCAGAGTTTGTTAGTGCTTTACAAGTACATGTACTGCGACTGCAATAAATAGTACTCCCTCTGATTTGAGATATATGTCATTTTAGCAACTGTGCTTACCAAACTTTAGTCATTTGACCATCAATATTTAGTTAATATTATGGCTGAGAGCATAAATTTGATACGAGTGCACTCAACATACAAAATGTTGATACAAATGAATAGTCAAAGTGCCATATTGGAGACCATGCCAATGCCCTAAACGAGATGTTTGGATAGGATGTATTCCGGCTGGGTGCTGCAAACACTAAATCAATGGGGCAGATGCATCTTTAGAGGAGGTTGCATGGAAGTACAAGGATATGGCTACTGAGATAAATGTTGTGCTCTCATTCAAGAGAGATACATATTGTGCTCTCCTGATGGTCGTGTTGGATGTCACTGACATAATTTAAACCAGCTAATTGACAACTGGTTCCGCAGAAATCTAATAAAACCCCATGAGTCTTGGCTATCATTATTTGATGTGTCTTGGCTATCATTGTTGGCTTGCGGTAATTATCCGGTGCCCCTAGACATTATGTGAAAATCCCCTGTGCGCCCAACCAGAATGAAGATGCATGCAATATTTTATTACGGTAAAAAAATGTTTTATGTGCTATACAGAAGTAAAATGGCTTCAAAATGTTTTCTGACGTTTCCATTTGATGCAATCAGTAGTATTTTCCTCGTTGCATTTTTGAATGATATAAATATAGGATTATTCTGTATGCAGCTATTTAGAAGCCTACAATAAAACAAAGGCGATTGCAGAAGGGGAAGACATGAAGAGCAAAAATCCAGATGCTTCAATTGTAGATAAATACAATACCTCCAAACGATCAGTGTCTCTTGTGCAGAAGCACCGAGAGAGCAAGAAGGAGAAAAAGAAGCAAAAGCAAGGTGAGAAAGAAGAATGGGAGGGAAACCACCCATGGAAGCCATGGGACCGTGAAAAGGATCTATCTGCTGGCCGGCAAAATGTCTCCTTAGATCCAGAGAACATGTCACAAGGGTTGTCCTCTCGTTTCGCATCTGGTGCTGTGCAGAGGAACTTCCTTTGAACAGTTTGGAAATGTTGCCAGTGCCGAAGCATGGTCTAACTGATTGAGACATAAGACCATTGAAAACAATGGAAGTGCCGTGTTAAGGGCAATCTCTCTATAAAAGTTTGTGCTTGATGTGTTTATGTTAACAGCATGGCGCACATGTTCAAATCAATCTTCCGGTTAAACAAATGAGTTTATAAGCTTATTATATCCTGAGAGCTAAAATGGTATGTATTGTAGGTTGTTTGAGCTGTGCATGAAAGATAGGTCTCCGGATTATGCACCTAATCAGCATGTCCGGCTTACGAGGAGTTTGATGGTGCGTTTGGAATTTTGGATCATGGCTTTCTTGCCAGCCTGTACAGTGTTAAAAAAACTGATACTCCTATGATGGCTTGTTTTTACACATTGGAAATTTTAATGTTAAGGCTGCGGCTGCGGCTGCTAGCTTTTTGCACTTGGAAACTCGTGGTAAGGACACTAGTTTTTTTTTTCCGTCGAGACATACCAAGATTTCGGCATGCCGGCACAAACAAGGCCCTGTTCGTTTTCACCTTGCAAAATTTTAAACCTCTAAAATAAAAAGGAATTTTGTCATTTAGAAGCATTAAATAAAATTTAATGACAAAATCTTTTTGACAGATGAATGCTTATTTCAAGACGAATCTAATGAGCTTAATTAATCTATGTTTTGCTATAATGGTGTTACAGTAACCATTATCTAATCACGGCTTAATTACTTTCATTAGATTTGTCTCGCGAATTAGACCCGGGGTTTTGCAGTTAGTTTTGTAATTAAACTATATTTAATACTTCTAAATAACAAAATTCTCTTTGATGTGACCCCTCTAAAATTTAGATCCTTGCAAACGAACATCCCCCAAGTTCAATCATCTTATACAAAACCTTTTTTTTCTCCAAAAAACTATTTGAAAGCTTGTGCATTGCGTCAATATCCTTTTTTTTTTTGAAGGAAAGACGCCCATAAAGAGCTAGAAGCATTTGGATTACTCGAGAAACAGCCGTACAGGAGCATGAGCTTTTACAAAAGGGCCAACATAAAGTCTACAAATTACAGAGTGGCCCTTGAACATCTGAGGAAGGACATAAAAGAAAAAAGAAATTACATTCATGTCCTCCAGCGGACGGCACGAACGTTGAGGAAGAACAGTAAGCCATGCCCGTCTAACATCTGCTCCACAAGACACCAGTTCCGTCCATGGCGCTGCATCTCGAGCAGACGGGCGTCAATATCCTTGGGTGTGCATACTTCTTTTAGTCGTTAAGAGAATTTAGAATATGAGCATTGTTTTAAATAAATTAATATATATATGTTTTTTATGGATTTTTAAAACACATGCGAGTGGCACGTGCATCTTCACCCCTTCAGGGCTCGTTCGGCAGTTTGGGATTAATTCCCGTGCAGGATTCACATCATACATGGATTGAGTGATTCCATGTGTGTCACTCAATCCTACACCTCATAGGTTTGATTCCCATATTTTCTAATTCCATGACCCAAAGTATTATTTGGTTGACTGGGATCAAATTCGCTTGCGTGAGTGGGACTCGTTTCATGGGGTCAGACACCAGGAATCATTCCTAGCATTTTGTTGGGCGCAATGGCTGGATTGAACTAGGTGGGAATCAAACCCAGAAATAACCGAACAACATTTCCAGCCTACTCTAGGATTCTCTCCAAGCTATGAAAACCCACTGAATTTTGGTCCAAATCCTGGGCATTCCATGCCAAACGAACAAGCCCTCATCTGGATGCTTCTCCACTCACCAGCCTCCCCCTTCCAGAAATTCCTATACAGGAGCACTAGGTGGCCCGAGACGCTGGGGCATCAGTGTTTGAGATTGGTGCCAGGCCACGTCCGACGGCCACTGCGCATCTTCTTCTTTTGCTGGCCACGCCCGCGCTCCTCCCTTTTCAATCCCGGCCGCCTCCCGCGCGCCCTCAGCTCCGGAGGCACGCACGCCGAGCACCGCCGCCACGCATTGCTGCCTCTGGTCATCGTTCCAGCTTGAGGTCGAATTGTTCCAGCCATGAGGTCATCGAATTGTTCCAGCTTTGAGGTCGAATTGTTCCAGCCTTAGTGTCAATTTGTTCTAGCCTTGAGGTCGAATTGTTTCTGACAGTCGTTGAGCGGCAGGGCGGGGCGAGCGCGGCCGGGCGTGGAGCAGCTGGATGGGGTGCGACGTGCGCGGGCGCTGCGGCTCACGGAGAGACGGGGCGCGACATGCGCGGGCGCGCGGCGGCGTGCGGCGGGACGGAGCGCGACGTGGGCTGCTGGCGCTGCGGGGAGGGATGCGATGACTTCGTGGCGTGGGCCATGGTGGGCCCGGGGCCCCACGGCACCTGGGTACTTCACCATATAGGAAGTCCCCCTCCTCTGTCTCTCCTCTCTCTCTCTCGGCCAGAGACGCCGCTAGGATTGCCGCGCCGCCCTGCCCTGCCCTGCGCCTTGTAAGGCAGGTACGTGCATCATCACCCTCATCCCTTCCCTCCGTCTCGTTTGACTTCCGCCACCTTAAACCCTCGTTCCGATAAAAAAAATTCTTGCGGTGGGAGACGGGAACGCCGAATTCCAGGTTTGTGCCCCAACTCTTGTGGTATGAGAGGGTGTAGTGGTGTGTTTTCTTTTCTTGGTACATCCAGCCGATTACACATGCGTCATCTAATTGGAACTTTACTTCAGCGGGCGGGTCGGTTTCTTTCAGCAAGATCGTTTGATTGGGTGGTACAATACTGATGTTATAATTCTAATAAAAGATATTGATCATCAAGCATGTAGTGTTTCTTTAGAAACCCCACGATTTCTAATCAACGAGCAGCACTACCAGAGTAACAGCAGCGCTTGATGGCTTATGAAGAGATTGTCTTAAAGTATAACATGGAATGTTGTGCAGTTTCAGATTAGTTACATAGAGTTCCTTTTTTTTTTTAATTATGAAGAGCTTGACGGCTTCTTTGGTGCTTTTTGTATGCCTGGTGTAGACTAAGTGGTAGAAGAGAACATGTTACATACAACATACCTTCTTCCTATTGGAAGGTGAAGCTAGGTTTGACTAGTGAGTAGTGACTACCTTAACCTGCACCCCCCAAAAAAATACGAGGCTAAGTGAGCTCTTTTCTTTCAGCTATGTTTGTGGTAACAGCCTTTGCTCCAAGATGATACCATAAATGTATGTTTGGGGAACATACTTGGCACTTGAAATACAGTTGGACACAACCTAAGGAATAGGCTTATACATCAGGTGTGACATTGCAGTGTCTTTGTTATGTCAGCGCTCCATGCTATAGCTGAGCTAACAGTGGCAGAACTTTTCATGTCACACACACGGTTTTTGCAAACTCCATAAGACATGCACAGTAACAACTAGCTAATATTTAGGAACAATCAATCTATCTACTTGTTGGCCATGCGCAATTTAGATGCAAGCTCTCTGCTACTGCTAAGAAATTATGCTTTTTGGCTACCTTCTTGGTGTTTCAGGCAACCAAGGATCAGCAACCTGACATAATGCCATTATTCGCGTTCCTGATTAGTTGCTCGGTTATAGGTTTATATTGTTGCTTCACTGCTTATGACCCCTCATTTTGCCCCTTTTTTTATTTCTATAAGAAAGTTCTGCTTCAATCTTGAAAAATATGCGGAATGCTAAGAGGGGTGGTGGTGATCCTCCTAGAAACTTCTGTAAGAATAGTACAGCCTTCAAGAATGAGGGGATCTCAGGTCTGCTAGATCTTTTCCTCTTTTCTGCTACACCCCCGGCTTTTTTACAGTTTATATGATTATTCACAGCTGCTTTATGTTTTATTTCTTCAAATAGGTGACCTCCTTCGGGACTCCAAGCAAGATGTTTGGACTGGGCTCAGTGATGGGCTTAAATCATATATGTCTAAAAGTGTCGCTTCTATTGCTTTGTTCAATGGTGGTTGTATACGCTTAGTCTTCTCAGTTTTCTAGCAAGTGTATATTGAAATGCCACCAGTTATAAATGATTTAACTTGCGATCTTCTGTAGGAGACAAAATCTTATTTTCATGCTCAGGCATAGCTATGGAACACCAGTTTTGTACAAAGTTTTTGACTACTGCAACTCTGGTTAGAGCTCTTAATGCTACTAACAAATACCACAATGACTTAAAGGTTGGTGCTGACAGTTGTCCTTTACTAATCTGTTTACTTCTGATCATTGTGTGCTCATTTCTTGCTTTGTCATATTTTAGATTCAAGTGCGCCTTGACGGCACCAAACTGTATGATGGGTATATGGGTGAATATGATTTGGATAATGACTTTGCTGTTGTCAACGCCTATCATGTCCGTGATGTTCAGGTTGGACCTTTCCAAAGTGCACTCGAAAATCTGCCCCATGGTGTGGTATTTGCTGTAGGGCGTGACACCTCTGGCGAAATAATGGTCGAGACTGTGGAGTTGAGTGGTGATTCAATGGTATCTAAGGATCATAGAGATCTTTCTTGTAAAATCTCAAAGGTACACTTGCATGATGATGATATGAGCATTTCATCCTACTTCTGTTACAAATGGAAGCAACAGAAATGATTTCTTTTTTATTAACTCTTGTTCTGTACAACTTCATTTTGTTAAAATGTAACCTGCGCTGCTTGTTTTATTTATTAGCCTTGGGAAGGTGGGCCGCTTCTTTCTGTTGATGGGGATATGGTTGGCATGAACCTTTTTTTGACCAATAGAAGATCCTTTTTTCTACCATGGGGCACAACTCTCAAGCATTACTTGACATTTGTACTAAAAGAGACTGGTCTTGCACAATAAAAAAAAATGAAGGTTCACAGGTATGTCTATCTAATGCATGCCGTTTATTAGTTCACGTACTCTATTCTACCTTAGCTCTTCTCCAAAAAGAGCTTATAAGGTAAGCCCTTTTGTGTGCCAAACAACATATGTATGCAATAATCTAGATCATTTGCCGTTATTCCTTAACCTATGCCTATTTGCCATCAGCGCTTTGCTGTCCTCAATGTTTACCAATCAAAATATTTACTGACCTCTGGCATGTATCACAGATTCAAAGTTGTTCTGTACTATGTTTGTCTTATTTCTTGTGCCAATGTTGAAAACTGTATGTTAATCTTGTTGGAATGTGCATTATGATCATGTTTTCATGAAACCTTTTCCGCACGACTTCTCCTCGTTTCTCTGTCTTGTTCCTTGCCTACAATTCTAGTTTTTGTCACCAATTTTTGGTATATGCACTGGTTTGATCCATTTTACTTTTTTATTAGTAGTCAACTAGTCATTTTTATGTTCTGCAGGCCTGGAGCATCTACAGGTGAGAAATCTAACAGCCATCCAGAAGGTGAGCACACAGGCACTCCTCAAAACTGCTTAACATCGTATTATTATGCAAATTGTTGCAGTTCGTAATGGTACCTAACTAGAAGCTGTGAAAGTTTAGCGTTTACATTTGTACATCAACTAGCCCGGCCCTTTCACTTGTACTCTCATATTGTTGGATCTTATTAGTTAACATATGTACACTATGGGTATGTTCATGCACTCCGATTTCTAACGCTAATTGTTGCTCAGGCTGTTATCATGATATAACTAATGTTACATGCTATTGTTATGCGCAGAGTTTATGTGAAATTACTTTCTATGTATAGTATTAGTATATGTCAGTGCTGATCTCTTGACCTTGTTGCACCAGTACATGGAGATTTTCTCAACCAGGAACAGTTAGATCTAGACTCCATGGGTTACCCTAAGTTACCATCCTCCATGTTAGGAGGTAAGTCAGTGCTTCTAAAATTTGCTGATCTTTTACAGCTCTGATGTACCACTAACAACTTATTCTACAATTTATTTATCCAGCTGGCATGATCTTGGTTAATTCTTTTGAAGACCCTTTTGGCGACATACATGGTGAAGGTGTCTGGAGAACATTCAGCAGAAGAGCTTCTATCCTAAATCGCAATGTTGTCGCACTGGCTTCATTCAGTGGTGAGTTTACAATGTTGTGACATTTACTATTGCATCTCTGTTTATATTACAACTAGCTGGTAACCAGAATCATGGCATGCAGGAGAAAAAAGGTCTTTTGCATGCACAGGTTTTTTTATTGAATGGAATGGATCTACGATGATTTTGACATCAGCAAGCTTGGTTAGAGATTCTGGCGACGAGAACAAGATTGATGAAAACTTGAGGGTTGGTGTTCATTGTTTTGTGTCTGATGTTCTTCTAAGCTTCTCTTCAAGTCTGATCACTGTATTATTTGCAGATTGAAGTGTTGCTTTACAACCAATGCAAAGAAGGGAAGTTAGAGCATTGCAATCTACATTACAACGTTGCTTTAGTCAGTGTCAAGTACCGTGCTCTTCGTCCATTAAATACGAGCTTTGATTTTCACTCGAGTTATAGAGTAGCGGCTGTAGGGCGTTGCTTCAAATCAGGCGGGTTAATGGCTACTAGTGGTCGTCTAGTTCCTTGGACAGGCACACTTGACTGTGAGTTCCTCGCACGTTCCACATGTAAAATCACTAAGGTAATAACTCTCGTTTTTTTCTATTAGGTGTAATTTGACTGTAAATTCCCGTCATTATTTTGCTTACATTTAAAATATAGTCATGGTAAAGTACTTTGGAATATGAATCTATCTAATGGTATCATTTGATGAAACCTAGATAATATTGCATTAGTCAATTGTCAAAGCTTGAAATTGGACAGACTCTGCTTTGTGTTTCTGAACAAAGGAAGTATATAGTTGCATTGGAATGAATTAGCTAGCAATGTTTTGAATAGAAATCACAACTTATTTATGTAACTTGCTAGGCTGGGATTGGAGGCCCTCTGGTTGATCTTGATGGCAATGTTATTGGCATGAACTTTCACGACACAAGAATTGGAACTCCGTTCCTGTTATGGGGAGAGATCTGCAAGATACTAGCATCTTTTGAGGCAAAATGGTATTAGCATTGTTCATGTCAGTATTCTAGCATTGTTCTTGGTTGGATCATTTTAAGAAGCTTGCTGAAACATAATCTGACAGTGAATCTGATGGTGATATTGGCAATGCCTCTGGTGCCTGTTTCTGGAAAATGCCAAGAGATGTCGAAAATAAGGTTAACAGGTTGGTACTCCGATCCATGTTGCTATTTATTAGGCTGAAGTTAAGTTTTGGATATATAAATTATTTCATTGAAATGAACTGCAGGTGGCCTGTGCCCAAGCCACGCTGGTGCCATCCTGAAGATGTTGAATCTGATGATGATGATAAGTTAGCTTTTGATCATATGGGCCAGCTTCAATACAGTTACATTTTGGGACGGAAAGTCAAGCTCCTTGTTCTCACAACCCCCATATCGGTTCCGATTATTGAAGCTAAATCCACTAATGGTTAGTAATTTGACTTCATGATCCTTTTGCCGACAATCCTGTTGACTGTTGTGCTGACTGGTGTCTCTCCCTGATCCAGTGCCGACATATTCATCTGCTTATGTTAGTTGTCCGTCCAGCAAATTTTCCAGCATTTTTCATATGCAGTGCCTTATCCCCATTTATTTTTGATATGCAGTCATTTCATAGTTCAGGGCCCAAATCTGACAAACATTTTCTTATTATTAATGATTCTTTTTTCTAGATTTGTATGTATTCTAAACCTGCTTGGTCAACCTGATGTACCCTTTTAATCGACAAATTCATTTGTTACAGAGCCTGGAGTTGATCCTTTCGCACAAAAAAACCAAGGTTGTAATCCTTCACTCACCTCCTGCATCCCCTCCCTCCTATGAATTCCTTTTTGTACCAGTGAGGAACCTAGAGAATTATGCAGTATAGTCATCTAATAGCTCTCCAATATATTTTATGTGCAGTCATATACAACTTGTTGCAAAGTCGTTGCCCATCACAGGAACTAAAGCTGATCTTACGAAAAACTTCAGAAAAAAGGATCTTGAGAATGGTGCTGGCATGGGATCTACAATAGCAAGTGGTGGGAAGTTTGATGAGAAGTTGCCTGGCAAGAAACCTCCAAAGCATCCTGGCAGACATAGACAGGTTTTTATATCTTGATGGCTTTGTTTTCTGAGTCTGCCTTTGTATGCTGAATTTGTGCACTAGCTGAATCATGTCGTTTCTGCAGTTTCTCCCAGTTGCTGAAGGGAAGGGAATGGGCAACCTGAGGAAACAGCAGAATGACAAAATCCTGAAGTCATTACTTGCAAGAAACTCTGAACAGCTTGATGTTGGCAAGGCAAGTTCCAGGATTCAATCAAGTACATTAAATTGTGTTTTGCCCACCATCATTGGCACTGCTTGTTCTGTTTGAGTGAGCTAACAGCATCAGTGAACATTTTTGTAAGCAGGCAATCACAATGTACAAGGTGAAGAAGAAAAAGCAAAGAAGGAAAGACAGAGAGATGTCCTCGAAATCTGATAAGCTCAAGCCCCCCAGAAGAAACCTTTCAAGAAATCATCTAAGAAAAAGGCTTAGGTCCACAGATTTGAAGGCTCAAGGAGACCTGTTGCATCCTGCTATTGTATTTGTCCGGTTTGAATCTATGGGAGAAATACTGTTGTTCCTTCTACTGGTTATGAGTTATGACATACTAGGCCTGAATGATGATATAACAAGATCACAAATCTCTGTTATCCTGCCCTGCTATGTGCGTATTATATTTTCAAATTGGCAAAATTTGCTCATGGTCTGGACACTCTTCAATGTTGGTATTTGCTAATAGACATCATTCAAGTTTGGTTTTGCCAATAAACACTATTTAATTGTGTCAATTAGCTAATGGACACTCTAGACATTAGAATATGACTTTTTTTACATAGAGAAGAGAGAGAATTTTGCAAATGACCAAATTGCCCCTGTCTACTTCAAACTGACATTGACATGTCACAATACAATTAAGAAAACTTCTAAAATACTTACAATTAATAATGATTATGAACAATAATTAATATTTTCTATAAAAATGTTAATGACATATATAATTAACAAATAAATGTGATTTTGTTGTTATATGGGCTAAAAATGGCTGCAAGGGTAATATGGTCATTTATAGAGTTCTCTCTCTTCTCCCTAAAAATGGCTGCAAGGATTTACATGTCCAATCTCATTGGTCTTTGATTTACAGGTTTTATAACAAATTGAGCAAATATGTCTAATTGTTGTGCATGTGCATTCAGCGATTCAAATAGCACTGGAGCATGGATGTGGTAATTTTAGCAGAATGGCCGTGGTACAGGAATCTTCATGGTGCATTAAATATCGCTTTGAGTCTTACACGTACGTCACTGGTTTGATGAATCCATATCATCTTGCTTGATAAATCCATAAAGACTCAACAATTTTATCTCGCTGCTTAAATCACAGTGATGCAAAATGTGATCGCTTTGAGTCTTAATAATTTTTTTTTTGCGAGTGAAAGGGGATTATATTGAAAGACGAACAATATATCGCAGGAAGTTTGCAGAAAACACCCCGGACACATTGAAAACTACGCACAACCCCTTACACCGAGGGCAGTCTCGATCCTTCCTGCCGTCGGCGCCGCTCGCCGGAAACTGCCGGACTCCTCCATCCATCTCCGTCGCGAACTCCAAACACTGGAAATGCCTCGAAATCCAGCACTCAGACCTTCTCCAGAGTGCCCTTGCCAGAGCTGAACATTGTCGGCCATCAACAAACGAAGAGGAGAAGAGGAGCAAGTACTCGGCGTGAAGGTCGTCACCAACGTCGACAGGTGTACATCCACGGCCTGCCAAGTAATGTCATTATTTAAACACGTGCGTGGCGCACGTGCATTGGTACTAGTCAATATTTTAATGACTTAGATGTCTATTAGCCAATTACCACAATTCAATAGTGTCTTCTAGCAAAACCAAACTTGAGTAGTGTCCACTAGCAAAAGCCACCATTGAAGGATGTCCATGAGCAAATTTTGCCTTTCAAATTTTGTTTGGGTCTGGTTTGCAAGTCAAGTCATCTGCATTGATTCCTGAAACCCCTTCCAAAGGACGTCCTGTTGGATGGCGTTAATTACGTCGGCGCGCGCGGGTCATGATGTGCAGCGGCCGCGTCTTCCATGGCCGGTGATGGCTGCAGACCCCGTTTGTGTGGTGGGTTTAGGCGGTCTGCTCCCGATGTGGTCGCAGGTGGCCTCGGGTGAATCAGTCGTTATGATCACGATGTGGCCGGCGAGCAGCATAGACCGAGGGCTGCCACCCCCAGTAGTCACGGCTGCCTCGATCAGCAGTACACCTGCTTGGTGGCGGCGCGGCTCGCAAACTTTTGGCCGTGGTCTGGCAGTGAGCAGCGGCCGGAATTCGAAATGATGGATGGGTTCCTGTTCATGGTGGTTTTGATCCGATGGCTGCCTGCCGGATCTGAGGAGGAGGTAGACGACCATGGACACTGACCGGAGCTGCAGATTATGCCTATGGAAAAGACGATGATGTTTAATTCTCTAGCATTAAGATCTGCTTCCTGCCGTGACTCACGATAGTCCCCAATTCGCTCCATTTTCCTGGTTCAACTCTCTGATTGGAGGATGCCGTGGACCCGTGGAGGTTGCAGTTCGACTGAGTCTGTAGCTGGCTAGCAGTGATGGTTTGTGGTGGTTGTATCTCATTTCGAGAGAGGCCACAACCCTCGAGAGAGGCCACAACCCACAAGCCACGTGCGTGACTGCTTACGGACATGGTTGTTTTGCGATCTCAAATCAGCAAGCACTGGACACGGAGTCGTCAAAGTCGGAAGATCATGTGCAGCGAAAGCATCGTATGAATTAGCAGTATTGTCAAAGTTGTCAAATCAGCTTTCATCTTGCAGTATGGTGCAGCGAAAGTGTCACGCATGATGCGCGGAGAGGTTCTGAAACCCTCGCACGACCTTGTGGGCTATCTCCTCTAGTAGACGACGGTTGTCAGTGCTCAAGCTCAAAAGTTGTTTAAGTGGCGGCAACATCTTCTGGTGATGAGAATCTTGGATGACCATTTCATCCAATTCTTTCGATGAAGAGAAGGCTGCAACAATCAATGAGTCTTTGGCATTTACAATCTTTTTAAGGAGTTGAGTGATGGAGTTTCTTTTGTTTTTTAGGTGTTTGAAAGCTGATTTATATTAGTTCACTTTGGTGTTGTTATGTAACAGTTAGATGTACCTTAGTTGTGCATAGCACGTTGAAATAAAACTTTCTTTATCTAAAAAGAAAAGATAGCCCCTGAGGCTCATCAGGCCAATTGGCAATTGCACCTGGCCTTTTTTTTTTCTTTTTGTCACGACACTCTTCCTCAAAACCTTCCGAGACACTCCAGAATACCCACGGGGCATTCCTACAGATCCCAGTGGACTATTCGAAAGACCTTTGGGACAGGAGGACCTCCCGGGGTATGTTTTCCCTAGGAAGCGACGCTGTTTACCGAGTGCCTGACGTCAGCGGCACTCGGCAAACATGGCTGACGACCGTTTTGGACCGTCAGCCCACCTTTATTTTGCCGAGAGCCAAGTGGGCGCTTTGCCGACGGAATTATGTTGTGTCCTCTTGGCAAAGAGTTTACCGAATGCATACAGCGCTTTGCCGAGTGTCTATTTCCCGTAGTGTTTGAGAGCAGCTGCAAAGCTAGCCAAGGGGCAAAAGGCCCGACGTTGGTGTGACATGTCACACCAACACCACCGAAAGCGACGCCTTCCGTTGCGGTGGCTGCTAAGGAAGCTAAGGGAGGCTGATGCCCAACGAGCGTCGGTGTCACCGTCACCGCACACCCACTCCTTCCGGAAGTGATGCTTCCAATGGGCCAAAGCCCACCGAGCGTTGGGGCACACCCGCTCCTCCGAAAGCTTCGTCTTCCGATGCAGCTCCTAAGGCAGCTAACATGCCAAGGCCAACGAGCGCTGGCGTAACACGCATGGGCGGAGCCACCTTGATGCATGGGTATTCCTAGGAATACCTAACTTTTTATTGCAAAAAATCAAGTGTACATAGTGTTTGCACACATACAGCTTCATTGGATTGATTTGAGTTACAAACATAATATATTTGAGTTGTAATCTAGGAATCCGGCCCTCCTCCAGCTTGTCCTCACACCAGGCCGACGCATCGCGGTCCCACGCCCACAAGACATGGTCGACACTAATTCGCAAAATGCAGAAATGCTTCCAAACGCAATCCAGGCACTAGCTCTCTACTCCCAATTCCCATTTGCTTCACCCATCTCTGCTCGCCAGCCGTTGTGGCCTACGGCGGCGGCTCGCCTGCTTGTGCTCGCGAGGACGCGAGGCTTGCGCTGGGCCCTCTCGGTGTTGGCTCGAGTCTCCTTTATGACACTGGTTGCGGCTTGTTGGAGATAACGCCGAAGGCTACCAGATTCATCTGAAGGGTAAAAGTTACCAGACGAAGGTATCAAAGGATACTGCGAAGGGTCCAGAGCGGAGGCTAAGTTCTAGCTTACATTCGAGAGCCGTAATAGAATTGGCTAATGGCATAGCTGTAATAACAATCTTTCCCCCCACTATAAATATGGAGGGAGGGGATCCTGTAATGACATCTGTTTTTCGGGCCACGAGCCAGAGACACCTCATTTGCTCCGTCCATATTTCTCTGTCATCTCTAACCCCTTCGCCCAGTATCGCGGGCGACTGAGGGCTTCGGGATTGTAGATAACGAAAGACCCAAGGGACAGCCTGGGCAGGTGAACCTTCATCCGGCAACGCGGACACATCGAGAGGGCTTCGCCAAGGGAGCAGCAGACGGCAAAACCTTCGGAGGGCTTCGCAAGAGGACCTTCGGGCGTCGAAACATGCTGAGAGCTCCGTAGCGGCAACACAATCAGATAGAACCCGTTGGAGGGCTTCGCTGAGTCCTACAGGGACCTTCGATACCTCAACATTTGGCGACGTCCGTGGGCCGAACCCACGACCACGAACAAAATGGCCAGAGGCAAGTCCTCAAAAACTACAGAGACCGAAGCACAACGCGCTGAGATCGAAGCAGAAAAAGAAAACCTCGCTAGAGAGGAAGAAGCCAGGCTAGCTAAAGAAAAAGAAGAGCAGGCCGAAGCGGCTCGAGCTGAGGAAGCGACAAGACAGGAAGACATCCTGAGAGGCACGCAAGCTACCAACGGCGAAGACCCCAACGCCGGAAATACCCTTCCAGAGGATGAAGAAGATGCAGACGAAGAAGAAGACTCCATAGCAGAGCGGCTACACATTCTGGAACAGGAAAAGCTAGAAAGAGAAAGGAAACTGGTTATCGTCGAGGGGAGGTCGAAGATAAAAATAGATATGCTGCAAAAAATAAGATAGACAGAAAGGGAGATCAATGAAATGGATGACAGACTAAACCAATTCAACGAAGACATGGAAAACCTGAAGAAGATAGAACAGCAAAAATCAGAACAGGCCTAAGAAACAAACCGAAGGGAAAGTTGTCTACGAAGTGAGTAGCTCTAGCAAAGACACTCATCCGCATATGACATTAAACGAAAACTCTCCACTAAGCGAAGAACTACAGAACGAGCCATGGCCTATCAACTTCAAAATGCCAAAAATAAAGGCATATCAAGGAAAGTCATGTCCAAGGAAGTTTTTTATGTCCTTCGAAGCTGCAGTCGAATCCGGCGGAGGTTCGAACTCAACTTATGCGAAGGCGCTAGTAATGGCAATCGAAGAAAGAGCAAAAACTTGGTTCTCCACTCTAGAACCAGGATCAATTAACTCATAGTCTAAGCTGCGAAGGGAAATCATAAACAATTTTCAGGGTTTTCAAGCCGAAGAAGTCCATCAAGGAAAATTATTCTCTTACAAGCAAAAGAATGATGAAAGCCTCAGGGAATACATGCAAAGATTTATGGAGATCAAATCGAAGGCTAGAGGCGTGGGGGCTTCCACGGTCATCGATGCCCTGATGGAAGGTCTGAGAGCAGGTCCTTTTCACTCTTCGCTCGCAAGAAAAAGCCAGTCACAATCTTCGGGCTCCTGGATACCTTCGAAAAGTATGCAAGATCGGACGACGAGTTCAGAAGAAAAAAGGACGATGAAAAGAAACAGTCACAGCAGCTAAGGGACGAGAAAAAAGCCAAAGAAGACAAAGAGTCAAGCCGAAGCCGAAGGCATGACGAAAACAAAGAAAACTCAAGAGACCACAGCAACCGAAGGGTGCACAATCTGGAAAACAGAGAAGAAAGGGGAGACGAAAAGAGAACTAGAGAAGATAAAAAAGGGAAAGAGCGAAGTAATCACGACAAGGACAATGAAGAAAGAAACAGAGACGGTGGACAGAGGAGCAGCTCCCGCACCGTCTTCTGTGAATTGCACGGCGAAGGCAATGGGCAAACAACGAAGCAATGCCGCGACATTCAGTCATACAAACAAAGCTGGCCGGCTAATAGGGAAGCAAAGAAAGCTATTCGACACACGAGTACCTACCGCGAGGATTGGTCCCAAAGCAACACAGATGCAACCTATCCTTCGCACTCTGTGAATCATGTGATCAATTACCCAAGAGAAGCCTCGCAGCAATTGCAACAGTATGCTTATCACCAACCACAGAGTTTGGCCGCATTACCACCACCACCAGAAACAAACCACCAGAACAGCGGAAGGCACTCCGAAGCTAACAGTGGAGTTCAGAGGCAAACAATAAACGCCATTACAGGAGGTTCCACTCAGCAGCTGGACTCGAGACGAGCAAGAAAAGAATATATGCGAAGGGTGCAACATGTATCATCTGGAGCCCCATTCGTCAAAACAAGGTGGTCTCATGTAGACATAACCTTCGGAAAGGAAGATGCAAGGGATTTGGATCAGCCACATTCAGACCCACTGGTGATTCAGGTAAATATCAAAGGCTTCGATGTTCTCAGGATATTGATCGATGGGGGAAGTTCTGCAGACATCCTCTTCGCATCAACCTTCAGAAGAATGAAACTGGAAAATGAAACCTTGCAACCAGCAGGAATTCCACTGGTTGGCTTTACTGGGAAAATAATCCAAGCAATGGGAAAAATCGTCCTACCAGTAACCTTTGGCGAAGGAGAAAATGCAAGAACTGAAGACGTAATCTTCAACGTGGTCGACATCGTCTATCCGTATAACGCCATATTTGGCAGAGGATCTATCAACAAGTTCGAAGCTGTAATCCACCAAGTATATCTATGCATGAAGATCCCGGAACCAATCTCTGTGATTAGAGTCTTCGGAGATCAGCCGCAGGCAAGGAACATTGAAAATGACGAAACACCAGGGAGGAAGAACATCCACCTCATAAGACAAGCACAAGAGATCCCAGCATACAAGATCTTCGGCTTAAAGGGCTCCACAATCATAATGCAAGACTTCATGAGGCGCTTCTACCAAGAGTCATCAGAACGACTCTTCGGCAGGACAAACGATGCTTATGTGTAAAACATAAAGAACTTACAGGGAGTGCACTCTTTTGCCTCACGAGGGTAGCTCTGCGAAGGGTGTGAGGTTTTTTAACGAGTCACCTTCTAAGACTGTAACACAGTTTTATAGTTATCTTTTACCCTAAAAAATTCCAGAGCAATTTTCTGAGAAGAGCCTCATCAAAAGACGAAGCTACGAGCTTAACAAATGAAATCAGGCAAAAAGCTTAGAACAAAGCGAAGGGTACACCAAATCAGAACTTGGTGTAACCCAATCCTGGGATGGCGTGTCACGAAGGATGACATTAAATCCCCAGATATGAATCGAAGGGGAAAGGTAAGCTAAGAAGTTGATCCTACTTCAAACTTTTTTCTACTCCAGAAAAGGAGAGACAAAGTAGACAAAGTCTAAGACGAGTCAAAAATCGTCTAACGAAGAAAAAGTTTCCCAAAAGGGGAAAAAACATCCCTCTTTGCTCTGAGGAAAAAACCCTCAAAGAAAAATCATCGCCAGAAAATCACTCGGTATCTCAAATACAAGCGCAAAAACTTTGACTTTCACCAAGGAAACATAAGGTCATCGCGTAAAAAGCAAAAAGTTTCGCAGAAGTATGGAAGAAGCCTATTCTATAAGCGAAGCGTGCTAAAAAGCCTTCTTCAAATCATAGCTTAAGGAAGCATAAGGATAATACTCAAGGAGAGCCATCATCAGGTTCCTGCTTTACAATAAGACCTAACTCTATTAGCATCTGACAAACGATGCTAAATTCATCAAAATCATATCCACTCGAAGGCGAATAAGGCCTCTGGAAAACGGGATCAACTACCCCGGAAGAAACCATTCGCTCAACTTGCGAAGCCGCATCAAAGCGTAGAGGTGAACCTTCGAGATCAACAGGAGGATTACGACGGCTTCGACCACCACGCTTCTTCTTAACGGAGCCTCGACTAGAAGAATGGTCGTCTTGTGAACGGTGTCCACGAGACCCTCGTTTTCCGCGGCCACCACGCCCTTCGGAAGCATTAGGACCATAATTACAAGACCTACCAATAGCCACCAGACTACCAGGAGGGAATGTGAAAGAATCCACGCCCCCTTCGACAGGGGACAAAGGATCCGAATCACTTGACAAGTGAATTTCTGAAGGAGAACTGAAAATCTCAATCGGAGGCTCATGACCAGCCAACCCATGAGAAGAGGGCTCCGGAGTAGCAAATTCACTCAAAGAGATGTCAGATGAAAATTCCAGTGCTCAACGGAGCATCAGCCGAAGGCTTCGGGGTAGCAAACTCGCTCAAAGAAAAATCAGAGGAATCCTAAAGTCCAAAAACCAAGCAAAAATTAAAGACAAAAACAATAATAAGTTTATAACACATGTCTTCACGGCACACTCAACAAATACAAGTCCGAAGGGGAAAACATCCCATACACATCAAACAAAAGAAAAAGTTTATACCTCACTCTGAGGCTGCCGACCAATCGCAAGAACCCTGCTCCAGAAAGACTCATCAATATGGTCAGAAAACTTGAAGAGAGCTTCGACCAAGGAGGGAGGGGTGATGTCAGTAGAGACAAGGCAAAAGAAGTCACTGACAGCCTTCGCCAAGGCGTCACTCCCCCCAGCTTCAAGAAAATGAAGGAGGTCTCGAACAGCAAGATGCACAGTAATATTCGAAAAAATCCGGCAAGCTTTGACAACATATGGTATGTTGGTTGAGAGCCAAGCTTGATAATGCTCAATCGAAGCATCTCCTGGAAGCTCCTCAGGAGTCGTTCCCACTGAAACAAGAGTATCTCGGACTTGGCCACAAACGCCAGACAAACGAAGCCTCTCAGCTTAGACAAGCGCGGCAAACTCTTAATCAGCGACATCAACCTTGTCGCGAAGGTCTTCGTTATCATTTCTGGCCTTCGCAAGGGGCGCATCAAGATCTTTAACCTGTTTATCCAGAGAGTCAACCTTCGTCTTGAAGTCTGCAGAAGAGTTGCTGAGCGTTTCCTTCTCAGAAGAAAGTTCAGCCAAGCGTTTCTCGCTAAGAACAAGTGCCTCCTCTTTCTCCTTGACCTTCGTCTCAAGGACACTAAGGTCTTTGCGCAGCGAATCCCGGTCAGCTTTCATCCGGGACAACTCCCTGTACTGGCGAAGGAAGGCATGGGTAATAGCAAGAGACTGACACCAAAAAATAGAAGAAAAGAGTCAGATAACAAAACTTAGAATCTAATGACAAAAAATTTAAAACTCACATTCACTTACGAAGATAGCAAGGATTTATACAGGGTATCACCTCTCTGAAGCACTAGTTCATCCTTCACTTGAGGAAGACGAATCATGTTAGCAGCAGCAACAAAAAGCTCAACAGCTTGAGCAGTCATGACGAAGGTATTAGCAGGCACCTCGTCACAAGCAAGCGAAGACCCCTCAGCAGCCTCAACTGAATCAAAAGCAACATCAAAAGGGAGAAACTCCTCCTGCATCGTCTCAAAGATAGAATGGAGAAAAAGTTCATCACTTCTCGAAGGGCTGACAACATCGCGAGCTAGGATTTGGGGCTCGGGAGAGAGCTGAACTCCGGAACGATCTGAAAGAGGCTTCAGGTTAGCAGCGATCTGGCAAAGTTCAGACATGTCATGTGATGAGAGACAACCTGACACAGTGGCTTTGCCCACATCCTTGTTCTGGATCTGGGTCTCGGCTGAGGCTTCGACACCCTTATTTGGGGTCTTGTCCTGGATCTTAGCCTTCGATCCAGACACATCAAGCACAGGGGCAGCAATGGCCAGGCTCTTGTCTTGGATCTTGGCCTTCTCAGAAACATCAGTTTGGCTAGCATCAGCTGAGGAAGAAGAGACACTCTTCACAGGACCAGCAGAACCCTTTGAAGGAGCATTTTTTGAAGCCTTTGAAACCTTTGAAACCTGACCCCCGCCCTTCGGATCGGCGAGCATCTCCATCAAGGAATGCATAACAGGAGCTTTAATAGAAATAGGTGGCTTAACCGAAGTCGTCTGAGAGGACGAGACCTTCGGAGGAAGGGCTGAGGAAGCAGCAGCATCAGACGGTTGAGAAGCGGCAGCATTAGCTACCTTCTTAGTACAATGGGAAACGACAAACACGTGGATGAATCAGGAAAGCACACGACATGATCATTTATTTTAAATAAATTGTTTCTGGCTATGGTTTTACCAAGTACATCAACAATTGAGGGCTAATGTTGGAGATAATGCCGAAGGCTACCAGATTCATCCGAAGGGTAAAAGTTACCAGGCAAAGGTATCAAAGGATACTGCAAAGGGTCCAGAGCGGAGGCTAAGTTCTAGCTTACATTCGAGAGCCGTAATAGAATTGGCTAATGGCATAGCTGTAATAACAATCTTTTCTCCCCTTATAAATATGGAGGGGGGGATCCTGTAATGACATCTGTTTTTCGGGCCACGAGCCAGAGACACCTCATTTGCTCCGTCCACATTTCTCTGTTATCTCTAACCCCTTCGCCCAGCATCGCGGGCGACTGAGGGCTTCGGGATTATAGATAACGAAAGACCCAAGGGACAGCCTGGGCAGGTGAACCTTCATCCGGCAACGCGGACACATTGAGAGGGCTTCGCCAAGGGAGCAGCAGACGGTAAAACCTTCGGAGGGCTTCGCAAGAGGACCTTCGGGCATCGAAACATACTGAGAGCTCCGTAGCGGCAACACAATCAGATAGAACCCGTTGGAGGGTTTCGCTGAGTCCTACAGGGACCTTCGATACCCCAACACGGCTCCTCTACTTGCACGTGGTGTTCAAGTATAGACTCCTACTGTCTTCTATCCTGCCGCCACCTCCTTCCTATTCGTTCGTAGTTGTCGTGCGAATTTTCTTTTCCCGATCCTAGTGGCCAACCTCTGGTCAGTGTTTGATTTGGTCCCGGCGCTGGGTTTGTGTGTCAGACAGCTTGCTGAATCGAGGACTAATTTCATGCCGCATGAAAGATAGGCCAATTTTCTAAATGCAAGTATTGTGTCATTTCCCTTGTTTAATAGATATTTTAGCTATAAATAATGTGTAACTTTAATTATGGATATTGGATTACAAATTTTTTTAGTGTATATATTATTACACTCTTTTGTGACATTGTATACTATTGCTCTTTTTTTTTCTTGATATGGGAATACCCAACTCTCAAATCCCGGCTCCGCCAACACAATACACCAGCTACTCTAGAAGCGCTATCCTCACCAGCTCCGATGGAGCGTGAAACTTTCGGGGCTAAGGGAGTGCCCTTCTGGGCCGAGCCGAGCTCACTGGCTTACGGAAGGCGAAATATACTTCCGAGGCTAAAAGAGTGCCCCCTTCCGGAAAAAAGAACGGCTGCTACGTATATCCAACCATATAAGAGACTGAAAGTTCATCAGAACGCGTCAAAGGATCCAGGTTTGCCGCGAAGTGTTTTTTTTTTTTTTTTGGTGAGACATAAACAGTTTGATCTCGTTGAGGTTGATGGCGGCATGGCCTTGAGGCAGCAATTCCTGTCTTCCACGATTCATAAATTAGGATCTCATCTCATCTGTGGAATTTTCTATGTTCCGACTCATGGTTTTTTCTTTCTCTAAATCAGATCGCTTTAATACGTGTGTCCCTTGATATTTTACGGGTATCAAAGATCTACCGGTCACGATTTGTTAAGCAAGTAAACCAATGGTTAAATGTTTTTCTTTTTTCTGTTAATTTCTAAGATTTTTCTAGGATTAACGTGGAGGCTTCAAAAGGAGGAACAAATAAACAGAGCCATCGTTACTATTGATTAGATATGTTTATTTAAATTATCAATAAACAAAAATAATTTAAAACACTTATATATGTTTTTTTATAAATAATGTAGTTTTTCTATGAAATAGTTATACTCATGCATCTTCTATGATTACTCGCGCAGCCCATATTCCGACCCACACAACTCTCTTAGCCTGTATAAAACTAAAGATGGACCCTAACCGCTATGCATCCTCCCTCCATGCCTCAGCCGCCACCTGCCTTCTCTCCCCTCTCTCACCCCACCGCACAAGCCCCATCGGCGGCACCCTGATCTCCCTTTCTCAGTCCCCACGCGCGCTCCGTCACCGTGACGGCAGCGGACAAGCCTCCTCTTCCTCGGCCCCTCTTCCCTGGACGATGGCGAGATCCCCGCGGCAATGGCGACCCATTGGCGACCCAACAGCTGGTGGAGCGGGCGGCCCCTTCTCTTCTTAATCGTCGATGATAGCTCGACACGACGACGGCGGGCTGGGGTGCGATGACCAGATTCGCGATGATGGCGGGCTCCTCGTCCCTCCTTGACGTCGTCGGCTCGATACGACGGTGGGTTGGGGCGTGACAATCAGATCCGCAACGACGGCAGGCCCCTCCTCCCTCCTTGACGTTGTTGCCTCGGCCTTCCTGACAGCTCGACGCGACTGCAGCCTGGGGTGGGGCCACCTGGTCTGCGACGAGGGCAGGCACATCCCTCGCAACTCGACCTCCCTACCTTGCTCTTCGGCTTGGTGTCCTCGTCATGCTCGTCTAGTTCGGAGTCCCCGTCCTACGTCTTCCTCTCCTACCTTGACTACCTCGCGGCGTTTACGGTGGGTGACAAGGCTCCAGGCGGTGTCCACGGCGGATGACGACGCGTATGATGACCGTGCGGCTGCTCCCCCTCAGATCTGGGTAGCTTTGGGCGACGACGGGGCATGGTGACCTCGTGGCTCGGGACGACAACGGGAGCACGGAGACCTCGCGGCTTGGGGCGACGGCAACCTCTTCGGCGGCTTGGCGGTTCCCAGCGTGGGCCCGGATGCCTGTCCGAAGCTTTTTTTAAAAAAAAATAGAATTGATTTGGAGCGGCAGACGGTGACAACCCGCCGCTACAGTATGTTTATTAATGGCAGGGCGTGGCCTCATGATTTGTAGCGACAAACGCCGCTGTAGTATATTTTGGCCCGCCGCTGGTACGTGCTGTAGTGCATGTCGTCTAAATGTTTATAGGTACGTGCTGTAGTGTATGTCGTCTAAATGTTTAAGCATGTTGTAAACGTGATCGGTAGTAAAATGAAAATGATGTTTATAGGTAACCGGTATATGAATGAAAAGCCAGTACTACAGCACCTAAAGGCACTCAGCTCTCAACTCATAAAACCCGTCGGATAAAAGCAATCGGTTCGACAACTGACAACGGTAAAACTATAATGCTGTCGGTTTGTAACAAAAACCAACAATAGTGTGAGTGCTAAAGGTGTCATTTTGCAACAACAATCAACAACGGAGTAAGCCAAATCAATGTTAGTTTATAAAGAAGTCCCGCTCAATGCGTTTTTCTGGTGAAAGCGTAGGCTATAGCAAAAGGTGCCAAAGTGTTCCATTATGTAACAATTCCTTGAAAGCTCACATAATTGAAACTTCTATGATATTCATGATAACAACTTATGTGATACCTAAAAACTTGCCCACAATTGTGCGAATGGAGTCGAAAACGAGTACTATATGATATATGAGATAGACATGCATGATATTTTAAGATTTTAGACAGAGTGAGCTTTTTTCACGTAGCGGAAAGAGAGAGGAGTTGCCAGGTAACGGTGGTTCGAAGGAAGGTGCAATACATTTTCTTTCTGTAAGCATATGTTTTGAAGTATGTTGCAACAAAGTGCAAAAAAAAAAGAAAAAAAGAAATCGGCCTCTCTCTGAGTTACTGTGTAACCATCTGTACTTTAAAGCATGGGAATAGGTTTCTCTCCTATCTTGCCATACCAAGCATATCTCACAAGAAATATACAAGTGCAGTAAATAGACATAAAAATGCAAATATTTTCCATTGTATACGTTTACATCTGTAACAATATTATCATTTTGATCCAAGCCTTCGAGTAAACATGACACTATACATTAAGACGCGTGTTTCGAAGACAAGTACTAACCACACCGTTAGGTTGTGTTGAGCATATTCATTAGCTCCCCTGCCCTCGGCCTTTCATTTGGTATTATCGACACACACCTCAGGCCAATACTTATACACTTTTTGAACCGGACGAGGCAGTCATCTTTAACATAAGCTGGTGGTCGTCCTCTTTTGTTAGCAAGTCTATCCGCCTGAACATACAGAAAATGCAAAACACCAGTAAGTTAACGTATATTTCAGCCCAGAATAAGGTAAACACATGGTTTCAGCTGGTGTGAAATGTATAACTAAGTACTGACATAGTTAATAAACTCATCGTTTAGATCTAGGTGTGCGCTGGTATGCCAGGTTGTGTTGATCTGTGGCCAAGGTTTTCAAAACCGTCGGTTACCGACCGGTAACCGCGATTACCGGACTAATCAGTCGGTCCGATTAGTCCGGTAATCCGGTTTTGAGATTTGAATTTTAAAGTTTTTTGAAAACTTGAAACAAAAAATATGTAAAAAAAACTAGAAGGAATTTGCAGCACATTGGCGGAAACGGTTCACAAAAACTAGATCGTTTGGTGGGTGAAATAATTGCCGTAAAATTTCTGGGCCAAAAAAAAGAAAAGAAAACTTACCATATCCTTACCTTATCCCCCAACGCCCGTGAGCAGCAGGACCACATTGCCGCCTCCTCGACACAGCACCGCGCGCTCCGATCCAGTTCGCCGCCGTCGAGAACCAGTTGCTGGAGCCGCCGTCCGACGCGAATCGATCTGCTACCGCGTCGTCAGTCCCGGTTACGGACAGGTTTGCAGCGGTTACCGACGTCGCGTGCTCGGTAATCGGCGAATCCAGTCCAGGTGCGGACCGGGCTGGGGCCGCGACGGCGGCCTCTGCTAACCGATGAAATCGGTCGGTTAGCCGGGCTCGTACCGCGGTAACCGATTGAAATCGGTCGATTTGCCGCCGCGCGCGTCGGAGGAAGGTGAGGTTGCTTCTGATTTTTTTTTTCCCATTTGATTGATGTGGTTGACCGAAAGTTGCAATATGCAATGTACTACTGTGATGAATGTGTAAACCAAATATAGAATCTGTAAAGCAATTCGTTCATAGGCAATTTAGGGGATGCCGTAGGAATGTGAGGTCCCTGTTGTACCTTTTGTTTGTTTGTTTTGCAATTGATTGCTGTAGAGCTTTAGTAATTGTTGACCGAAAGTTGCAATTTCCTGAGGTGAATGTTTAAACGAAATATAGAACGTGTTACATGAAGCAATTTGTTCATAGGTGCATTGCTTGTATGTAGAAGTAGGACATGTACAATGTTGCACTTACATTTTTAGAATATTTAGCAAAAGCCATGCCAAAAATTCCTACATTTTTAGCCTCTTTTTCACAATTTGCAATCAAACCGGTGAAACCGATCAAACCGGTCGGTTACCGACGAAACCGGTCGGTAACCGAGTTTTTGAATTCAAATTTTGATTTTTGAATTTTTGTTCGGTTTCCGAGCGGTTACCGCGGTAATTGATAAAACCGGTGTAACCGGTGAGGGTCGGTTGGAACGGTAGCATCGATAATGTAAACCTTGTCTGTGGCTATCTCCAGCAGTAGAATGCCAAAGCTGAAAATATCCGCCTTTTCTGAAACCTTCCCGCTCATGAAATACTCCGGTGCACTATATCCACTGCAATATGCATGCAACGAAGAATATATATATATAATCATTCCTTAAGATTATATTGTTCATTCTATGGAAAGAAAGAGTGTTACATTGGTGCGATGACGTTACTGATTGTGTGAGTGCTACCCCTATCAAAAAGCCTTGACAAGCCGAAGTCCGAGATTTTTGGGTTCATGGCATCATCAAGCAAGATGTTGCTGGGCTTTATGTCAAGATGGAGCATGATCTGATTCGGCTTGCACTCTTCGTGTAAGTAACGCAAGCCACGACATATCCCTTTAATGATCTTGTAACGGGCTGCCCAGTCAAGAGTTGAACACTTACCTGTGGTATCAGCAACCAATGTCATTATCGTTGTTATAGTTGTTGTTGCTATTGCTATGTTACTCTAAATGGAATAGAAATCGGTGTTTGTTTAGCAAATTAATTTGGTTCCAAAAGAGTCAACTCATTTTTCTTTTGGAAGAAGAACAAGAGTGCCAGAGCTCCCCCGCTCATCACTCAACCCATGTTTCTACATATTTGCTGCTTGGCACGCTAAAGTGTTGCTTTGATTTTATCAAAAAAAAAGTGTGTGGTTTTGACAATAAAATGACTTGGATAATTTGTTACATGTATATATTTTCCTGTATAACTATGCATATAAAACTATTGCATAACTCATTTTAGTGCACGTGCATTGTCTTTTCTGGATACAAATATATATATGACACGACAAAGACGCAGAATCCATAAAAATCACATGAACATTGATATCTATATAATTAATTAATTAGTATCAATATACTTTATTGAACCAGATAATGTTTACTATTTTAAAACTAAAAAATTGGATCATCAAATGGAAGTATTTTTATTAAATGAAATAGCGATAATCATCATTCAATGATGCAATTAAAGGACATACTTGAAGAAATCAAATGCCTTAGGTGGCAAGAGTCCAACGTTAAATTTCAGTCTTGGACGACCTTTCCTAATTACAAAACAAACTTACTCCTTTACCTCAAAAAAAAAAAAAGCAAACTTACTCCTTGCCTTATTTGACATTGTGGAACTGCTTTGTGATATCAAGTGTTGAAGTCTCAAAAAACATCATCTGCTTATCTTTTGATTTCGGATCTGACTAAAAAGTTATATGTTCATCCTATTGACAAAGGGACACTCTGACTTTTGCATAGTCTCATATTAATTTGACTTTGTTCATCATTTGAAGAACTCCAACATACAACTGATTTTTTATTTATTAATTATAATAAAGATGCCCCCATTTTAAATGCCATATTGATTAAAATAAAATCCCTCTTGGCAAAAAATTGTAAGTTTAATATTCTTCTGACTCAGCTAGCTAATAAACTTCTGAATCTAAAGTAAAAATTTAATCATGAATGACAGGCAGTATCCGATGAATCATATAATGGTTGAACAGGTCATATAATGATTGAGATGTTGACCTACCGAAGAGGAACCCGTCGAGGCTTCCTTTGGCCATGTATTCGTAGCAGAGAATCCTGTGTGCCTCCTCGCAGCAGTATCCGATCAGCTGCACGATGTTGCAGTGCCCCAGCTGCAGAAGACGAGCCTCGTTCTCAAATTGCCACTGCTCATCTTGAGCGGACCCCGCTACGCTCGGATTGAGCCTCTTCACGGCAATCACTACTTTCCCGTTCCCGTTCCATAGAACACCCTACATGCATGCGGCATTGATTGAGATTGATGAGACTCGGAATGGCAAATTAAACACCGAATATATACAAATGTATACATGTAGTACCCTGTAGACGACGCCAAAGGAGCCGTTGCCGAGCCTGTTCTGGTCAGAGAATCCGCCGGTTGCAGCCTCGAGCTCCTGGAATGAGAATCTCCTCGGCAAGTTCTCCGGAAGCCGTGTCCGGACCGTATCATCATGGACTCGCAGCTTGGGCACCAGCAACAGAACGGCCCGCTTGAAGTAGCACCAGCAGTGCCGGAAATTCACCTGCCGGTGCCGAAGGTAGACGGTAGCAGCTCGAAAGGCAGCAGCGGGCCGGAGCAGATTCACACGGCGAATGTACGAGGCAGCAGCTTGAAATGCCGTGCGGCAGATGATTCACCCGGCGAAGGTAGAAAGTAGCAGCTCGAATGGCGCGCGGGAGCAGCAGCAGCGCAACCACGGTGAGGAGGTAGTACAGCAGACGCAGCGTTATCTCCCACTCCAAAGCTACACACATTACAACACAAAAAGATTACTGCGGCATCTTATCATATATATCGGACGGTATATATATCGATGGATCGATCAATCTGCAGGCAATAATTACCAGCAAAGTATGGGATGAGATGGCGAGGCTTGCGGCCGCTCCTTCGCCGGAAGAAGAGGACTGCTCTGACGTGGCCAATGAGCCACAGGAGCAGGTACGAGAGGGAGGACACGATGGAGACGAATAGTCGGAGAAGCTGTATCATCTTTTTTCGCTGGGCCCGCCCTCGCTGCAAACGCGTACATATAGCAAGCAGTCGAGCTCGATCTCTTGCTCCTCTTCCCCACGTACGTAGATTCCTAATCAAGAGTGAAACTGACACGCTACGACGATTGCACGTGTTGACTTGCTAAAAGCTCACCCAATTTTCTTGCGTTCGTACAATTCAGGAGCCGGTGGAGGAGCCTTGCCAAAGGGGTTACTGGCTTTCGAACAATTCATCAGGGACGTGATCTTCCTCGAAAATACCACGACAGAACCCTTACTAATTAAAGGCACAATTTGGCACGTCGTTTTCCAATGATTTCCAATGAGAATGAGACTGAGTCTCAACCTCGCTATACGTTCCAGAGGTCAACTCACAATGTCGATCGCATGCATGGGACGACCATAATGCGATGCAATTATTTTGGCTGTGTACAACACGCGGCAAATTTCCCAACTCGTACTCAACGAATTCCAGCAAACTTCAGATTTTGATTGGGAGAGGCCACCTCGTGTGTGCGTGTTTGATAGAGCAACGATAAACGCTAAGTTTCTTTTTTGAGAAACATACACCGTGAATTCACAGTTGAAAAGTAGTCACTGCGAGAGCCGCATGCGTTATACACCGATACACGGGTTTGCATTTTCCATCACTTGGACATGTTTTGCGTTTTACATCAACTTGGACTTCTTAAGACTTGTACTAGCGCGTCGCGTCAGTTTGGTCACCTTCGTGTGCCGCCGACATGTACTAAGTCTCCGGCGATATATGTGCCCACTTATTACTGGGTCATCATCCTTCACTTGGTATACATGACGACGCGCTTTGTCCACAATTCGCAACACAACTTGGCCCCATGAGAGGTATAGATCACCCGGCCGGGCTGCATTCAGAAGTCTCTACTACGTACCATCCCGAAGGTTCTAGCAAGGAGAGGCGAGCCCTGATTGGATAAAGCGAAACGCACTACAGCGAGGTTGCCCCGTTGCATGGAGCAATTGTTTGCTTAGGATTGTTACTGATCAATTGAGTAATCAATAAAGCTCTCTCTTTATTTACAAAAATAAAAAATAAAAATGTCTATCAGACGACATCAGCCAAAGCCACTCTAAAGTCATAGTCGGAATACTTGTCAACAAAGCAAAACTCCAACTCAAAAGGAGCAAGGCAAGAAAAAAAAAAGAAAAACACACACACTAGGAGCAAGGCCGTAACTATCCATGAAA
The DNA here is from genome assembly GCA_007726485.1 of Eragrostis curvula. Lineage (NCBI taxonomy): Eukaryota > Viridiplantae > Streptophyta > Magnoliopsida > Poales > Poaceae > Eragrostis > Eragrostis curvula. Next base: position 1,585,391 of record RWGY01000009.1, read on the forward strand.
AATACAAAGGAGCCCAGGAGGGCCGCAAAGCTAGTGAGCTAGGCATTGCTCTTGGTCGCAAAAAAAAAGGGGAAGAAAAAATCTAGTGAGCTAGGCTACGATAAGAAGCAGCCCACAAAATTATGGGAGCCCAAAGACAAAGCACAAATCTGGACATCTGGTGCGTATATGGGGCCTACGAATTTGAGTTGAAAAATCTCATTTATGGGCCGCTTTAGTGCTTTTGGATTAGGAACAAGCCAAAAAGGTTTAATATTATTTTATTTGCAAATAAAAAGGTGATTTATTTTCTTCAATGCAAAATGTGGTACTCTTATTAATATAAAGGTTGGGGGGGTAGGCAGTAGCAAATTGCATTGTGTTATCGTATCGTCATTACATTTTTCTATAATATTTTATTACACTGGATGTCGTAATAAATTATTATTAGCTTATCATTAGTCTTTTTACTACTGTTATTATTTTTTATTGATCATTTTTATGCAATAGTGCGTAATTTATTATTTTATATACAGGTATCTTAATTATTATTAGCTTATCGTTTTTTATGCAATAGTGCGTAATTTTATTTCTTTTTGTCCGATTAATGTTGACTAAATATTATGATATATAATACTAGATCCATGCCTCGATCGAGAGTGCGGCCCTAACACCACTAACAAACAATTGATAAAATACGCAAGTGCTAGCAAAGCGATAAAGATCGAAGCAACCAATCGATATCCTAATTGGAAGCGCTGCAAACCGCTTCCTTAAGCCGGCGGCGGTAACCGTTTGTAAAGCCACGGCCGACCTCATATGACGTCTACGATGGTCTGAGTGTCACGACGGTCCTCTTTCTATCCTACGCCACAGTCCAGTTAGAAAGGACGCATATTACCCCTTTATATTTTCTTTTTTCTGAAACAAAGCTAGTAGTACAATAGTTTCTCGGGAAGAAAAAGGAAAACAAAAAAAAAAAAGTCTGGCATGGCATGTGGTCAGTAAATCCCAGTAGTAGTCGAAGCTGGACGACGATACTCTGGGACGGGTCGCCGTCGCTGTTTGTTTCGCCCCCGGTCACGAGGCACGGCAGTCAAAAGCACAGTAAAGTAAACGAGCTCGACCCGTGCGTACGTTGCCCCGTTCAACTCGGCAAGGTTTCACGGCGGGCCGCTGGAGCTCGTCGAAAGGCAGAGGCGGGGCCATCGCTGTCGCGGCGGAGAGGGACGGGGCGTCAGGATCGGGTGGACCACCGGGGGCGTAGGCAAGCGTCCAAAAAGGGCAAGCGCGGCGAGCCAATCATGTAGCGCGCCTGTGGATTGCGTCCTCCGCCGAATGAGAAATGGAGAATCGCCCACGTTTGCATACTGCTCTCCGGCGGCACTCTGCCCTGCCACTCGGATTGATCTCACTGTTTGCTGCTACTCGCACTAGCTCTGCCTAGCTAGCTGCATCTACACCCATCTCTCTCCGGCCATACTTGTACACAGCTTTACGCGTGCGTGTGTATTTGTTTGTTCCTACGTACTAGCAAAATATCACGACCGCTAGCTCTTCTTCGCCGACTCAAACGTGGAATGGAATACGGATAAATTTACCTCGGTCCCGACAATGAAGGCTTCAATACAAAAAGTTCAGAGGAACGGTGTATTTGTCCTCGAATAATTCCACTATGTTAACCAGCCTGTTCGTCTCGCTGCAGCTGCGGCTGCGGCTGCAGAAAAATAACCGCGAACACTGTAGCTGCTGCAGAAAACACTGTAGCTACTGCTGAAGAAATAACTGCGAACACTGTAGCTGCTGCAAAGCAGCGAGACGAACACGCTGTTCTTGTGCTCCTTGTGAACCTTCCTTATATATACCTTCTACGTACAAAATGGGGTGCATCTACAACAGAGCCCTCACCTTTCCCTATCAGGGTCATTAGAACAGTCAGATTACTGAAGTAGCAATGACAGAACAAAACACCCAACAAAATTAAGGCCCTCTTTGGTAGAGCTTCTCCAACAGCTTCTTCAGCGGTTTCACATGTTTTCCAACCAAAAAGGGTGCTTCCTCAAATATTTCTCCTTAAAAATAAAGGAGAAAGCAGTATCAAAAATAAGGTGAAGCAAGAGCCACAAAATAGTAGCTTCACCGGCTTCTTTTCTCTACGGCGCCCTCATCTTTCCATATTTGTCCCTGAAAATATGGAAAAGCTGCAAAAAAAAAACCGTTTGCCAAACGTTTTAGGCACAGCCGTAGACACAGCCAGCACAACCGTTTTTTAAAGAAGCTACAGCTACAGCCGAAGCCGGCACAGCCACAGCCCTACCTAATGCTGTGCGTTTGTAAAAACTAATGGGTACCTACCCCTCTAGTCATTGACCGAACACATTAGACCATATAGTGTATATCTCGAGCTCGGACATTTTCTATTTCATTATAAGAAAATGCAGTATATGTGCATCAATGTAAACCGAAGTACGGTTCAGAGCAAGGTTGCACAAGGAGGGAGGCTCATTTTCCTTGTCGTGCCTGACACGCGGGGTGGGGGCTTTAGCCCCCTCATGCACCGCCAAATCCGACGTTCTGTTGACTGTTGGGGTTGTCCGCCCAAGTGAAACTACCCTATCCATTACTTTTCTTTTTAACCCTTTGCATTTGATAAAAAATCTACGAGCGTGGTGCTTCTTCTTTCTCTGTGCTAACCTTGTAATTCCTAGCTTCTTATCGCACTAGACCGACGAAATAACCTCCATGAGCCCACCCTCCGACGTTGCCTCCCACCACTGCCATTGACATCCTTGGCACCACCCCTATCCTGCCCTCCACCGCCGCCTCCCACCATAGCTATTGATATCCTTCTTGTCGGAGATGAATAGGGAGAGTTGGAGCTCGTCAAAGAAGATGAAACTTGGTGGAAAGAGTGAACAATAAATTCGGGTGAAATATAAGTTTTCCCTTACGATTTCATGAAAACAAAGCTAACATCTTATCAAAAGAATGGGTCATCTTCAGAGCAAAAGATATCGCCAAAACATAGCAAATCTATGATGGCGCCACTTGTGTTCATAGACAACATACTTCCAAGTCCAAATTGCTGAATTTTTTCACCATGACAAGGGATGACAACTAGTGGACGCGTCAACTTCAGCCCGGTGGTGGCGAGTACAGGACGAAGGCGAGGCTGTCACCGTATCGAGGCCCAAATAATGGAGCCTCACAGATGATCCCAAATTTAGGGGGATTGGAGCCGTTTGCTTCTTATTCAGACAATGATCATTTGATTCCGTTTCTTTTTCAATGTATACATGAGCCGGTGACAGCGACTCCAGGACTGGAACCTTGCGTCCATATCCTTCTCAAAGTAGCTTTGGTGATGTTGGTGTGGTGTCACCCTTCATTTATTTATTTTTTCTTTCAGGTGGTGCCATTGATTTTTTGCTACTCCGTAATTTTCAAAACTAACTCACCATCCGATGTTTTCCCTGGAGCGCAGTCCATTCACTGGACCCCTGTATTTCCCTCACCTACTCACCTGTTCATATTGCAAGTTTTGCAATTTTAACCAGATCTACAATCTCGTCAATGCAAGTGAAAACAGAAAAAAAGAGTGTGATAATTGATTACTAAGATTTTCAACTTCAAATATGTGTCATTTGGTTTGTCTAAGATCTCATCACTAATTGTGTAAAAAAAAACTTTAAAAAGACTGATTTAGCACTTTTGACAGAGCTTTTTAAAGATGGAACCAAAATTATGAAAAAAAAGGAGCTTTTTGGGGATTAAGATAGCAAAAACATTCGAACTTCTTTACCGTCCCAAAAGGATGCATTCATTTATTTTCTGAAAGAAAAGTATAGCTTTGTTTTGAGAACAAAATTCTTATAAAAATAATTTTGACGGCTATATTTACACCTAAACCCAGCCGCAAAACGAATACTAACCACTAGTATATATCCATCTCCCGTAGGCGCCAGCACCCTTGTGGATAAGGCTCTGTCCCGCACTCGTTAATTACTACAACTAATCGCACCCCGCCGCCGGCCACCGCAAACGCTCGCCGTCGCACACGCCAAGCGCCAACCAGTCCCTGCCGATGAGCTCCGCGGCGGCGACAACCGCGGCGGCGTGGACGCGGGAGGAGGACAAGGCGTTCGAGAACGCGGTCGCCAAGGCCGCGGCGCCGCCCGCCGACGGCCCGCCGGACGAGAGCTGGTTCTCGGAGCTCGCGGCAAGCCTGCCGGCGCGGACGGCGGAGGAGGTGCGGCGCCACTACGAGGCGCTGGTGGAGGACGTGGGCGCCATCGAGGCCGGCCGCGTCCCGCTCCCGCGCTACGCCGGGGAGGAGTCCGCCGCGCCGTCCGACGGCGGCGCCGCCGCCGACGCCTCCGCGTCCAAGGACGGTGGCGGCGGGCACCGGCGCGAGGAGCGGAAGGGCAGCGTCGACGCCGGGAAGAGCTGCTCCAAGGCCGAGCAGGAGAGACGCAAGGGCATCCCGTGGACAGAGGAGGAGCACAGGTTGGTAAATATGTCTCCAAGCCTGCATCTTTCGCTGGAAGTGTGAATCTTTCGGGATCAATCCAATCGTAATTTGCACGCACTGATTGACGTTCATGGCGGTTATTACCTTGTGGTGCAGGCTGTTCTTGCTTGGGCTGGACAAGTTCGGCAAGGGCGACTGGCGGAGCATCTCGCGCAACTTCGTCATCTCGCGGACGCCGACGCAGGTGGCCAGCCACGCGCAGAAGTACTTCATCCGCCTCAACTCCATGAACCGCGACCGCCGCCGCTCCAGCATCCACGACATCACCAGCGTCACCGCCGGCGACGTCGCGGCGGCGGGGGGCGCCCCGATCACCGGCGGGCCCGCGGCGGCGATGCCCATGGGCCCGGGCGGCATGAAGCATCACCACCACCCGCCGCCGCCGATGGGCATGTACGGCCACGCGCCCATGGGCCACCCCGTCGCCGGACACATGGTGGCGCCGGCCGCCGTCGGCACGCCAGTCATGTTCCCGCCGGGGCACGCGCCCTATGTCATGCCGGTGGGGTACCCGGCGCCACCGGCCAAGATGCACCAATGATGAACACAACATCTGCTCTGCTCGATCCTCCTTCCTGCTCATGCATTGTTTCTGCTCTCCGCGAAGCTGCATGGCCATCAAGATTGATCACATTTCTTCACTTTGTTTCTTTGTTTTTCTTGATTTGTTCTTGATGTGTAGCAACCCATCCTTCCCTGATCTCCCATTGATGTAACATAGATGACTTGAGTGAGTCCAGGGCAGGCGAGCGCATAATTAAAGTATTTTCTGACTGTTGCATGTGCTACTTATAGTCACACTCAGTGAGGCTACGCAAATATGTAATTAGCAGCAGCCTTCCAGAGTGCATTGCTTCGTTGCAATTTGGGGATTGATCAACTTTAGTTTTCAGGATGTAAATTAGTATCTAGTATATCTCATTTGTGCATAAAGGTATATTGATTGTCGCATCATGCACTGAATGAGTTGTTGTTCTTCCACTGCATATAAGTTGTTGTACTGGACCATATCAAAGTTGTTTCTTAACAGCCATTGTTAAGTTACGGGTGAGTTTCGGAGAGACATCATGTCGTTTCAGAGATGCTATATGGTTTCACACTGAATTGGTGTTACATGTTGGTTTTGCCCCCCTCTCCTTTAGGAGGTGACGCACCATCAGTGGTGGATTTGTATAGGCATGGTAGAGAGTAATAGCAATGCTAACTTCTTCTGACTGTCTGTGTATTCAGATTGGCCAAAAATACACTCATTCTAGCAAGTAATTCAGTTGATTCAAGGGAGGAGTCCCCAGGCCATGATTCTGGTGTGGAGGTCTCCTCCTGCCTTCAGAGGAACAGATCGTTCTGTTGTTGAGAAAGTACCATGGCTTGACAAATTTGTACTACATCTTACTATGAGATTACAGTGTGACCGGAAGATCCCTAAGGATGACCTAGGATCCCTATAGTGACAGACAAAGCTGCAATAAGTTTCATACCTTGTTTTCCTGTCCACTGTTTCTCAATTTTCTGAACTTGCCTGTGCTATAAAGAAATTTTCGGGATAGGTGAAATTGATAGCTCGTAATTTTCTAATTAGCAAAAGGAGGCTGCCAGTGGTTCTCCAGAATGCAGCTGCAATAACCAGAAATGCAGTCTGGCTAGTATCAACAATCTAACTGATTCTAAAAAAAACAATCTAACTGGTGTACAGTATTATCTCATTAATTTAGTGTTGCTTTATTATCATTAAAGTTTTAGAACGGCTGAAATGGCGACGGTTATCCAGGATTCAGGGGAAATAACCTGAATTATGTCCCCTACAATTTATTTTTTTGGTAATGGAAGTAGTTCGGAACTGTCCCAGCCATTCCAGTGATAAGGATCACTGAACGCCATATGGAATGTCAAGCTTCTAAATATTTCCATTGTCAGCAGATTTGTCATTCCACCTTATGTAGGTTAGCTATAAAATTTTATGGCACCACGGATGGATTTTATTCCTGTTTTGCTTATATATATTCTAAGAACTTCTCACTAGTACCATTGAACATGGTATCACTGATGTTCAACTGTGACTGGCACAAATTTCTGTATGACGAGAAATACATTAATAAGCAGTTACTGCACACTGACAAAAATGAGGCAGTGGTATCTCACAAATGTATGCTTGGTTCAAACAATGAACATTAAATAGATACAATGGAGAACATTCTTGTCTCCAGCATCAAGCAGGTTGAATCATTTGTGTATTGTGGAAAAGGAATTTTCATGCACAGTTTTTTTTCCGAAAGATAAATTGCACTAGCTGATATTGTGGAGAAAGTTCCAAGTACAAAAGATTCAGTGATTCCACGCATTTTATTTAAGCTGCCTCTGATATGGGAAATGAGTGTTTCTACTCCACACATTATAAGCAACAAGCAATGTATTTACATATGGACATCAACCCTTTGAAATTTACTCATACACTAGAGTTTGTCTGACGAATCAAGCTATTCCATTTGAATCATTCTGCCAAAATAAATTCCTGGAATATATCTATAAATGTTCAAACTGAAACAAGCAGCGTCCCACTCGAACTAGGTCATAGATGCTAAGTATATGCTGCATAAACATGATGCAAATGAGCAAACACCAGAACAAGATCTCGTGTTCAATAACTATGCAGAGCGCAAAACTAAGATCAGCAAACATCTTAATACATCTATAAGCACAAACGACAGATCAAATCCATTGAAAGATAGAAACACAGTTCAAAGTATCATCGGTGCACGGGAAAAGTGAAACAGTTTCATACACGATTAACTAGGCATGCCAGCACTACTTCCGTGTATGATCAAGCAATGTATGAAGTATACAGGGAACAATAAGCAAGGGAAAATGCTACTGCTGCTTGTCCCTGACGTATCGCTCTCGAAGTACCAGCAGATTGTGCTTTGTGGCTGGCCGGGTTCAGTTACAACCGGAAGAGATTGGCACGGTTTACTCCTCCCAGTTTCCATATCAAAGATCATGCCTGATCCCTAAAACGCCCACCAATCCAGTACACACAGTTTTCCCAAGCTCTGGGATATCTCCTGCATACATTGACACTGTTCCTCCCAACAAAAAATGAGTACCGCACCAAATCCTTCACCTCATTCCAGCAAGACCGGCGGCTTGGATAGTACCTGAAAACCAATATCTTATCCTCCGGCAAGCGACGCTTACCTCCTCCTGGCAGCTTTAGAGTGACGGTGCAACATGTGTTCCTCCACACTAGGTACAAATTACCTTCACAGAATACTAAGTACTTGGCACCAGTGAGCTCTGACAGTTTTTCATACGGTGATACTTGCAAAAAAAAAAGGTTTGTCATATGGTGAAGCAAATGCAGTGTCCCAAAGGAAAAGGGGGCTATTGTGAGGCCCAACCCCATGGCTTGTTGGCTCTAGATTTCTAGAAGCACCAAGAAATAGTACCACATTGCTAGTTTCGAATAGGTGACTCTAAGTGTACAAATTAAACTTTTTATGCGAAGCGAGGATGAAAGCGTGTGTATGGGCATGTATGAGCCATATTTAGGCTTGTCACGTTACAAGTATTCTTCTGGCCAGCAGAAACCATGCTCGAGGATAAGCTGAAAGTCACGTCTCCGCGGTCTGAGAGGCAGTAGACCCTTTTCCAGTATGGAAGAAGCTACTCTCAAGGTCATTAAGCCTAACTCCCACACAACCTTTACAAAACTGATGTTAACTCTATCGTATGCCTTTTCATAATCAAGCTTAAGCACTAAGCCTTTTTCCTTGATAGAGTGAATTTTGTGAATGATCTCATGAGCATAACAACACTTTCAAGAATGTATCTGCCTTTGATAAAGGCTGACTGGTTCTTAGTAATTAGTCGGTTACAGATTGTACCAAACCTATTAGTGAGGACCTTGGTAACGATTTTAAAACTACAATTCAAAAGAATAATAGGCCTGAACTTGCTCATTTGCTTTGCATCACATTCTTCTGGGATAAGTGTCAGCATAGCAAAGTTTAGCCTATGGAGCTCTAACTCCCCTCTTTCTGAGCCACCAAAAAGATTCATCAAGTCATTTTTGATGATGTTCCAAAATTTTTGATAGAAGAAAAAAAAAGGAATGCCATCCGGTCCAGGAGCAAAATCTGAATAGGATGAGAAAACTGCCTCTTTAACTTCCTTTAGATCAGAAAAGGGAGCGTCAAGGATCTCATTCTCTTCAGTGGCGACTTTTTCACTACCATCCCTGAAATTTCCCTTTAGTGAAAAATCACCTCTACTTTTTTTTTTTTTTTGAAGGGAGTACAGCAAGGGAAGCCCCTGCTGTGGTAGTTATATATTAAAATAAAGGAAAGTAAATAGCACTGTACAAAAGGAGAGCAAGAAGCTCAGGCCCAGCCAGGGCCATAGTAACTGGAAGAAAAGCTATCTGTACAAATCTATCTTGTTTGTGAAGGACTCTTTCTTTTCTATAGACATTCTATGAGCTTGCAAAGTAGCTTCATTAAAGAAGTTCTGGAGCCAGGACTCTGTAGATGGCTGCTCATTGTGAAAGATTTTGCTGTTCCTTTGTTTCCAGATTTGCCATGCTGCAATGATGAAGATCTCCATGAAGAAGGCACCTTGTTCCTCTGCCTTTGCGAACATCATCATTAAACAGATCTCTGTAAATCACCTCTACTTTCAACCTTGAACAGATCTCTGTAAAAATCAAAAGCAATTTTAAGCATTTGTTTGGAGTCCTCTATTTCACCCTGGGAGCCCTCAAGCACTGCTACATATTTCTTTCTCCTCCTCTGGTTAGCCACTGCTTGGAAATAAGCCGTGTTCCTATCCCCCTCTTTAATATCTCTCTCCAGCTCTTTGTTTGGCTTTGATTTCCTCATCAGCCCAGATATTATCTACTAGCTTTTGAGCAAGGAACCTCATGTGAGCATGCTCCTCATCAGAGAGTTCTCTTGATTCAGATTCTATATCTAAACAGTCAAATTCTGCTATCAAGGCTCTCTTTTCCTTATATAAGGCTGCCACCTTGTTGGCAGCCCAGCCTTTAATTGCCAATCTTCCTAAAACTCCTAACTTTGCTTTGCCAAATAGACTGGATTATCAGAAAAAACACCTTGTGGCCCATGGCTTTTCCACTACACTAGTGAAATCGGCATGGTTCACTACACTAGTGAAGATGGCTGTTGATATGTAGGAACACTACTACAATTTGAGCCTTTAGTGATGGGCCAAAAAGGCTCGCCCGGCACTACTTAAATGCCATTACAAGGTGGCTCTAGTAGTGACGGGCAAGACAAGGAAAAGCTGAAACAAGCTGCCTACGAATGGGAGCGGAAGGCGACGATGAGATCTGCTATATCAGCACGGGAATGGTGGCCGACGCACCGCCAGCCGGATGGAGGCTCAACCACAGCGCCTGATCAGTCTCAGCAAGGAGTTAATCATGATGTGTCGAGTGCTGTAGGTGTGAATCTGGAGCTTTCAAGCTCAGTTGTAAGCGAGGAAAACTTGAACCTGATGCTGCCTGACGTTGTCGTTTTATTCGACGAATGAAACGAAGGGAGAACTACTATTCAACACACAACAGTATTTACGGCTAGTCATGATAAGCTGAAAGTGCGCCACAAAAATTGGATAGTGACAAACAGAGCACAATCAGTCAACATTGCTGAAAATATTGCTACCTAGAGTGCAGCGACCAGCCACATCAACGCGGAAGCAACCTAACACAACGAGAAACAAGTGGATATGAATAAGCCGAACACTGAACACACACAAATAGAGCACAGTCAGTCGACATTGCTAACAGTAACTGCAACAGAATTAACATGACATAATGAACCATGTCCAACAAAAATACTCCTTCCGTTTGACATAATGAACCATGTTCAACAAAAATACTTCCTTGTGCATGTGAAACGGTTTTCTTCCTTGGTCTCTGTACCCAGATGGAATGCACGAGTGAAAAACAAACAGAGGGAGTAAGTGTTAATGCCAAGTTGACGCAAGGCGCGGCACCCAAAGAAAAATAAAGAGAACCTTGTCATAGCAAACTTTAACATTACATTTCTACAAACTTAAGGCAGTACATCCACCACGAACTGAAATTTGCTCTCCCTACATGAAAATGAAACCTGTAAAGGCATGAGAAACACAATATTTTAGGTAAAGATGTTATACTAGAAATAAAAAACGCTCAATTACTTGAATAGATTTGACCAGTGTGCTTTGATATGATCGCTTAAGCATTGATGGTAGTTTTTTTTTACAACTAGCTTTATTGAGCCATGACATTTGACCATTTTCACCAACTCAAAAATCATAATAACGGTGCATCAGGCTCTCTTCTTACTCGACAAGTACCCATACTGTATCATGACAGAGGAGTTTCAAGTTCAAAACAAGCAATCTGTTAAATGTTTTTGTTTGCATGGAAACAAACTAGTGGAAAAAAAAAACTGGACAAAAGTTGCGAACAGATCAACTTTGGGGTAGCAACCATGCTGAGGATTGCTAGAAAGCATGGCATCAATGATACTACCCTTTAAGAGGATACAATACAGGGATAGATTGATTAGAGGAAATTTTGAACTGGAAATTTTAAAAAATAAAGGCCATCCCTTTATCGAGGGATGATTTGACTTGGTCTTTTACAGTAACATTATATCCAATCAAAGGAGACTAAAAAGCATGGAATATAAAACGAAAGATCTCAACTAAGTGTAAAGTAACTATTCTTATTGCAAATTTCCAGCTACTATTTTACATTTTACATTCAACAGGAGTAACTGATACTTTTCCATCTGTTGGAAGGGAACAATGTGCGTAAAGACTTCTACCCAGTGTCAGTGAGGCCAAGTACCAAAATGCAACGACACATAAGCGCAATTATAAAGCAAAGAAAACTGGAAAGGGACTACAGAAAAACAAGATCATGAAAGAAATTGATTCAAAAATTACAAGCAAAACATTCCAAAACATGGTTATAGAGCTAGGGTACATATACAAAAGTACTCCCTCCCGTTTGCAAATTGATGTGTTGGGACAGTGCGATTAGTTCGCATCATTTCGTAAATGAAGGGAGTACTGTTTATGCAACCTGTATACGATATAAATTCTGAGGTTGACTAAATTTCTATACAATTTATGTAGAAAAGTGTTTCTTCAGTGGCTAATCAAATGCATGCAGTTTGTTACTACCAACAGGAAAAGATGGTAAATATCTGGTTGCCATGGCCATATAATGGGTTATATTATATACTATATTCATCCAAAACGAAATGGTAAAATTCACACACACAAAAATAAAAGGTATCCAGTAGAATTAACTGTTTGATAGCATCCTACTGGGTTACAGTTACAACCCTTAGTGTAAAATTCTGTTTCTTTGAAGGAAATTAGCAAGCTAACTCAGTCTTGATTGTTCAGAAGAATTCAATTAAGATAGGTGTGTTACAGTTCAGTAACACTATTCAGCAGACTCAGAACAACCAAAGAATGAAGATATTGTGTCACTGTCAGTACAAAAAAATAAATCAATTTAAGCATCTCTGCATAAATTTAAGGAATATATTGGAGTTTGTCTGCAACCTAACACCACCACAGCCACTAAATGCAGTGTCCTTCATTTTGAGTTTCATTTCAAACTCGAAAATTCAATGTTTTTGTAAGAAAACTAGGAATTTATTTAATGCATGTCGCACTCCCAAACAATAAGAACATTTAGGACATGCGAGATAATCAACATTGTCTCTAGTTCACTTACATATGTTAAACGGAGGAACTTCAAGACTTTGTTAACTTTCTCATCAACTACTTCGCATTTGATTTTGATTGCCTTGAGGTGTTCTGATATTGCAGCTGTTCCATCCACTGGATGGTACCTTCCTATCATTTCCACTTTATGTTTTGGTCCCTATAGTAAACAAAAAAGAAATCACCAAGCTGTTAACAGTGTAAAGTACTTCAAAAGGGCAGTAATACATACCTTTGAATAAAGTTGACGAGTGAGGTTCTCTAGAACGGGTGAGTGCTTGAGAATGCAAGTTAATGCAGTAAAGTTAGGAGCCACACACCAGGATTCATTGAGCAACAAAGTCTTCAACTTGCCAAACGTAGGGCACTGCTTCAAATCCCTTTCAAAAGCAAACCGGACAAAAGCATACACAGGAAAGAAAAACGGCTAGTAAAAAGTGTCAACATGACGATTAAAGAACAATTCTGCATACTTACGAAAGTGTAAGCATACCGTTCTGGATTTGGAGATCAATGTCAAATTCTCAGCTTCTGACAAACCTTCCAAAAGCACACACTTGTTGTCATCTAAAACACCATGACATGAGTAACAATCCTCGACTTCACAATAGTCAGAGTAATCATCACAATCACCATCTGCATTTTCATGAACAACTCTAACAAATGCCTCATGTAACGATGGTATGCTCTCAAGAACAGGAGCCCTGTACAGATGGCCATCAAGCCTAAGAGAAACAAGGCAGGGGACATAGAAAAGAGTGCGGAACTCTCCACTGGAATCACAGTTTATGATGCTTAGCCTTTTCAGGGACTTATGAGAGCTTCCTGGTGTACCAAAAATAGCAGGTGGCCATCCCTAGATGTTCCAGTGATGGACAATTCGAGAAGTCACAGAAACTGTTCTTTAACACTATACCAGTGAGCTTAAGCTTCGTCAAGTGCCTGGAGGACAGAGGCAAGTCATCCAGCTCAAAATTCACACACCAAATGTTTCTGAGTTTGAGTATCTGAACTTGGCACATCAGCAACTGGCGGATCCAATGGTTCGGCCTGATGTCATCATCATCAAGACCACTGAATGTGAACTAAGCTGCTGGGAATATACAATCACAAGGCCCAAAGGTGTGAGGTAAACCAGCAAAGTGCAGGTGAATAAGAACGTCTCGAAGGGTAGAGCACCACAGCACGCCGGCGGCGGCTTCAGACGTGGCCGCAACAAGGATGTCAACGCACGCAACCAATCCTGGCAGACTGGAGAACAAAGCAGTGTTGTCCGCCCGGAGCAACCCAATTAGGGCACGGATGCACTGTTGGCCGGGCGCCTATGCTGTTGACAGAAGCGGCCGGATGCACTGCTCTGTAGCCATTTGGCGGGCGTCGACGCTGCAGGACAAGAGACGGTCAGATAATGAAACGGACAAGGGACAAAACCAAGAGAAGTCGAGCCTCACGTTCCTTACCTCGGCGACGGCGGCAGCGCCGGTCCGATGGTCTCGCGGCAGGGACGGCAAGGGCGCAATCCCCGCGAGCCCGGGGAATCACGAATCAGATAACTGCACGGAAGAGAGCCGAGACAGCGGGGTTACAAGTGGGCCCCGCTTTTCAGGGGCAGCGGATGTCTTGCAAATACTTGTGTTTGCGACGTCTTTGAGCAGCTATAATACGGCGTCTTCTGCTTTGTTTTATTCAAAAATTCATCTAAAAAGAAGGAAACTCTGAAGATATTGGAGATTAGTATTACTACCACGTATCAAGCAGCTACTTGTCTGTCTAAAATAGTTGTCACTTAAGGATTTAAATTTGTCTCATTTTCGCTTCCTAATACAACTCGCTCTTTTCCTCTACACATTTTCATTTTTGTGCATTCTCTACTTTTTCATACATCCAAAATTCCTGTGTTATGCTCATAAACAACATCTATTTTAAAATCTCACAAAAGGACTACTCTGAAGATGTTGAAGAATAGACATATTTCAGCAAGATGTGATTACAACATTTCTCCGTGTACTATCAAGCATTTACAAATTTTCAAGCCATACAAGTATTTTGTAACCAACCTGCATTGGTCATGAATTTCAAGTGTTTTATCTTGAAAATGCTTTTTCCCCCAACGTATTTGAGCTGCTATTATGGCATCTTTTGCTACATTTTATTCAAAACGGCCTGACAAAAGGAAAACTATGAAGCTAATGAAGAATAGAAATACTCAGCAAGGTCTGCTTACAAGTACAACATTTCTCCGTTTACTATAAAGCAAGTAAGAATTTAGACTTATATGCATATTTTGTGACCAACTTTCATTTGTCATGGATTTGCATGTGGGCTCAAAAAAAAAATGTTATAAATCATATGATACGTACCATTTAGGTGTGCATTTGTCTGTGTGTGCCATTTAAGTCTCTGTAGTCCTAAACTGCCTAACTAGCATCCTAAACTAGATTTGGGGGCCTCTAAGAGCAACTGCAAAAGCTTAGTTAAAATATATTTTAAATCCTTTGATTTTAGCTAGTCTCTAAACTAAAACACACCTAAAAAAGGTGAAGTAACCCAACAGACTCTCTAAACCACCAAGGACCAGCAGAAAGAGAAATAGAGAGTCAATGTGCCTAGCTAAATAAAGCTAGCTATAAAAGTGGAATGAAGAGTTAGCTATTTTAAAGATAGATTTAGAGAGACTGTTGGAGAGCTATTTACAATAGTACTAGCCATATTTAGAGAGAAAACATGTTTTAGGTAGCCTGTTGGAGTTGCTCTAACCAGCTCCAGGGCTGACGTGGCATGGTCTACGTGGAAAAGCCCCGCTGAGTGGATGTTCAATTTGCAAAGAAACCCTTCGATTCACTTTCCTTGTCGCAAAACAGAGGCGGCGCGAGCGGAGCCACAAAGGTGGCCTGAGGCCGCCTTCGACGGCGATCGGATGCCGTAGGAGGGAGGCGCCTGGACAAGGATTAGTGAAGGCGGAACATCAAGACGATTTGGCGCAGGAGGAGTTCAGGACGGTGGCGAGATTGAGGAGGGAAGGTGACGGCCCGCCTGTTTATGGTGAATCAATCAGAGCCCAATCCCCATTTGTTTGGCGATGTAGATCGACTCTAGGCGTTCCTGTGACATGGTTCAGTAGAAAATTTCGACTTTTGGCACTACTGTTCTAAGGCGGTTCTGAAATTTTGTGGGTGAAAGGTTGTGGGACTGGACTTTAGAACCTGGTTCCATGCTTTTGCAAGCACGGCAGCAGTTTGGCTCCAGAATTTTTAGAGAAATCATTATGGTAGCAAGCTGGTGCATATGGTGTCACAGAAACAGCATTATCTTTGACAATGGAACCCGCTCTTTGCAAAGATGGAAATTTTGCTTCAAGGAAGAGATGAATCTGGTGGTCTTGAAGGCCAATGCCAGTGTCAAGCAACTGTTAGTAGATTGGTTATGTAATATAAATTAATAAACTCTTAGTAGGATCTTTTTTGGGCCTAGGGCCTTGTACCTTGTACATATTCCTTTACAAAAAATTAATAGAAAAAGAAGTAGGGGACTCCCCTGCTGTTCAGTTCAAAAAAAAGAAAGGTTGTGGCACCTGTTTTGGTTCAGTTTATTGTTTGTTGGATATTGATCTCGACTGCAATGGTTGGTAGCTCACACGAGTAGAAATGTACAATTTTTGATACTAGGTATATAGAACGATTCAGAATTTTGGAGGAAAATGCTATCAAATTTTTGTTTTGTTTCTTGTACTATCTGATATCAGTCTCATATGCACGCAATTGCAGTACCTCATCACATTGTTATGCTTGTCTTGTAGATGCCAATTTAGAGGAGTTCTCAGTCAGGTTCACCATGGGGGTTTCTTTGTTGGCCATGGTCATCTCCGTGCATATGTCAATTGGAAAGTGAACTGGTTCGATCATGTTGAGATGGACACATGGTCCCCATTGTGGCTTGGTCAATTTGTTGAGGATTTAGGGTACTTAACGACTGGAACTTTGAAGTTTTAGGGTACTTAAGGATAAACGTCGTCCTGGTATTCTCTGAAAAAAAAAGTGTCAATTGTCTTGTAGGATGTCATACAACAAGTGCCTGTTGGTTCTCAATTGATGGCAGAACTCAGTTCAACCTTGCTTAGTGAAATGACGGGAGAGGTATCATGATGTTAGCTGTATCTACATTGTATATTTCTCAAGTTTAGGTTCAGTGCTTATTAATCTGAAATCAATATTTGACGATGTTTTAGGCATCTCAACCCAGCATGTTGTCACAACCACAAGGCCAAGCTGCTGCTGCTGCTGCTGCAGAGAAGAGAAAGGTCACAAAGAACACTGCAGCTGCAACAAACAAAAAGAGGGCTGGAGCTTCTGCAAACAAGAAGAAAGCTGGAGATGGAGCATAAGCAGATGCAATTTGATCTCGGTTTTGAGCTGAAGTCCGTTTTTGTTCAGATATTTCGATTTTTTGTTTAGTAGCAGATACTTGACCCTCGCTTTTGGATCAGCAATTCTAAGCTGCTACTTCGTTTAGTGACAGACATGTCGATCTTTTTTTATTGAGTTTAGCGACCGATAACAATCTGGTATGATTAGTGACTGTTTTAAGCATCAGACAACGTAAGATGCTCAGTTATGGTGTCCTTTGATGGCAACCTGAATCAGATAGTAAATTGCTATGCTTTCTCGTGTCATGTCCCTATCTGTGTGCGATGCAGCGCTATTACATTCAACAAGTCACCCGGCATATATAAAATATGCTGGCAATTTGTTGAATTACAAAAAAAGCTTTGCATATAATGGCATGCAACATGACTATAAATAAGCTAAAATGACGCAAGGGCATATGTGCAAAAAAAAAAAAAACATCCTTCCAACAGTTGCCAAATAGCTCAGCATGCAGGACCTGTCCAGATAGGCATGCCACATTGGCGGCGGAAGCGGGTTAGGACCTATTTGGACCTGTCATGCGACCCAAATCAAGTTTAGAGATGCTAATTAGATAGTTTAGAAGTACATGGACATAAGTGGCACACCCGAACAGTATAGGGACCGGGTGTGCACTTCACTCAAAGATCAAGAGATGTAACTATACTGCTTTCAATTGGGAAAGAGAACAAGCACGAATTGAAGGACTACCAGTGTACTTGTTTGATCATAACTTCGAAGATCGAATGACATGGCCGCCTGTAATGGTACGGAGCTTTTTGTTTGAAGAAAGTCTATCAATCAGTCAATCTATTTGCCTGGCTCGGCAAAATTGAATTTTCAACTTCCCTGAGCAGTTTTAGCTCTGTTCGAGTGAGATGGCTCCCAATTGATCTCTGTTTTGTTATTCAAAGTCCTGAGTTTTTGTATATCAATAATAAAATGTATTTGGTATGCATCAGTTGACTGAGAATGAGGGATCTCTTTTTCAACTATGAGAAGCCAATATTGTCTCCTCCCAGCCTAATTAAAACTAGTGGGGCAGCCAGCGCATTAGCACGGCTCGTATCAACAATTTAACTGTAATATTGTATTATATTGAATACCTTATTAATTTATTGTTGTGTTGTCATTGTTTATGACCACTACTATTTTTCGATTAATCATTTTGTAACGACATTAATGTGTAGTTTGTACTTATATATTGGTATTTTGATTATTTACATAACGGCAATGATGAGTAATTTGGAAAATATTTAAGTGTATTAATTTTGAACTGATTTTCATAATAACAGTGGTCAGTAATTTTCTTTTTTTTTTCGATTGATACTGTTATTTTGAGTCTTTGAGAGCGACACGGTGAACTATAGCTTACAGAGGCTTTAAGCAGAGCTGCAATCCCATCTATTTTACTAGAATACGAGTACTGATGAATGAATAAGGACAGAATTCTGACCACCCATTTCGATAAAAGTCAACAATTAGAGATCTTGAACGAAGACAAAGTGTATTGAAATTGTCCCCATCTGTGATTGTTCATTTCTTTGCCATCAACACTATCTCTGAAAAAAAAAACTTTCTAAAATATATACGAATACCAATTTACAAGAAAAGAAACAAAAAGGTCAGAACTCAGAAGAATTGTCTGAAAGAACATGACCAGCCAGAACCATGGCTCCCCACATCACCAGCGAGCCGCAATTCAGACCATTCGCCAATAGTGACTGAAGAAGGATCGGTTAGCTCGCGAAATAAGTGACGAACAGCGCCACGAACATGAGCAGGTACGCGATCGCCTGATCAATCGCCTGCGCGTCGATCACCCGGGCCGGCTTGTCCTGCGCCATGGACAACTGCATGAGCCCTGAGAAGAAGGCTGTGAACAGCAACACGTATGCCTTCGCGGCAGCCATCTTTGTTGCTGCACAAGGTAATTGGGTAAAGCTGCTGAACTATGGAATAACAGGTCACAGGTATTTTTAGCCTGGTGTGTATGTCAATGCGATGCAAAGGGATTCGTGGGGTATGGTATATGTAGTGTCAGTCTAGCAGAACAAGCAAGCGATCCAAGAGTGAAGAATTGTCAGTGTACTTTGCTTCATCAAGACTTGAGCACTATAGAAAATGATTGAAGTCGTGATGAATCGATCAGTCAATCTGTCCGTCCGGCTCGGCAGTTTTGACTGGACGTTCTACCTCTTGGAAGAGTACCACTGTCCGCTGCCGTCAAGGCCAGTTCGCGCCCTGAATCAGTAACTGTACTTCTGTGGAATCTGTACCATTTCCTATTAGTTCGAACGTGACGCATGGCATCAGATGACATTGACAATGTTTTGGTGCTCAGGCCTGCCCGCACCACACGGCAGGCATACAAAGAAAACTGCGCACACATTCAAACTGGACACAAAGGTGCGCATTTACCAATTTGGCTTCTCTCTGGTTCTCCAAAACATTTTTAAAAGAAACCACGGTAGGTCGTAGTAAATCAGTCTCAGAAAATTCAAAGTGACTGTTAGTTTTTCGAATAGTGTACCATTCGTAGTTACAAAACTGTGTATGGTCTTAGGAAAATACTTTTAAATATGAACTGAATCGTACCACTTTTGTATCTTAATCAACATAGTAAAACAAATCATATATCAAATATCAAATTTGAAATGTGTGTGCACTTTAGAAAGAAAAAAAGAGGGAGTAAACAAGTACAAGAATTAAGAACAGGACAGGAAAAATTGTACAAGACTAATAAAGTCGTAGCAATAGGCGGACTGAGCTCTCCATCTATGAATCGAAGTACCATCTTTTCATCAATTTTATTTGGACTAATTTCATTTAGTTGGACTACATCTTTCATTATTATTTATAATTTTAGTGGTCAATTAAGATAAATTTTGATTTTCTTTTGTCTATTTCTTTCATACTACTTTATTTACCTACACTTATGAAACACACGAATTCCATGTTCTCTTAAATTTAATTATTTACAGATTATGATCTCTATTTAGTTCTTTTTTCCTCAAAACGTAAAAAAAAAATAAGTTTTATTATTACTTTCATTATTTCAGACCGAGTTTGATATACATGATCAGGTATTTCTATTATTTTAATGTGAATTATTGGGTATAAAGTTTAAGCAATGACAGAGGTGCATAATTTAATAATAGATATCTTGGTTACCTTGTATTAATTTTAATGTGATCATATTAGATCCAGCTCTATCATTCAATTGCAAGATTTTTTGCTTTTCTTGAGAAATTAACGGCTTTTGCCATGATAACATGGAAAGTCGAAACAAACCACCAGTTAGTGAAAATAAGATAAGATGTGCATAAGATGAGAATAAGCATGCATGATAGAGACGCATGTTTGTATTAAGAGAAGAAAGAGGTCCAATACATCATCACCATCTCAACCTGGACAAAAGTTGAGAGGTTGTTCAGCATGGATGGATTTTTTTTCCTTTTTGTAAACCACAATAACTAGACCCGGCCAAAAAGGGGGGGGGGGGGGGGGGGGGGGGGGGGGGGGAAGCCAACCTGGTGCCATTATTCCTGAATCGATCTGAGCCGCACTGAGGCCTAATGCTTGGAGCTTTTTATTTATCTCCAGCTAGGCACTAAAGACGGTGTTCGTCCTTGAGACTACGCATAGTTTCATAGTGATGCTTGGAGCTGCCCCTTTCAAAGACGCATTGGTAGCCATTCATGCATATCTTTAGGTTTAACAGGTTTACCGTAAAAAGGACATAATTACGGAGTTTTTATTTCTGCATTTCTAATACATCTTGTACCTGTATGGCCATTGGTCAAACATGTGTTTAGATTAGATGTAACGATGTAAATATATCCAAACTCAATTCAATGGAACCACAGCAGTTTCACCAACTTGATTTACAACAGCACATGTTTAAGGCGTGAGAACAGAGATTGTTCCAACTGATAAATTTCTGTCAAGAACACTAAAATCATGACACAATCATCGAAAATGGACGTACAATATTTTTTTTAAAAAAAAATATGACAACAAACTGATCTGAAAGAACTAAGCAAGGAGCTTGTCTGTCTTTAGACCTCCTCATCGCTCATGACCCCAACGAAGAAGCATCAGATCAGCGCGCAAAGTAGGTGACGAACAGCGCCGCAAACATGAGCAAGTACGCAATGGCCTGATCTATTGCCGTCGCGTCAACCACCCGTGCCCTTGCCGCTGCAGGTTTGTCCTGCGCCATAGACAGCTGCATGAGCCCGGAGAAGAAGAAGGCAGTGAACAGCAGCGCGTACACTTTCATGGCCGCCATCTTTTTAGCGTCCTAGCTCTCGTCTGCACCACTGGTTCCTTTAGAATGCGATGCCTACGCTCTTTGATGCGTTTGGTGAGATGCATTAGGAACTGGTGGGTGTGTACGTATATATAGTGGTAGAACAGGCAACGCCAAAGGAGTGACGAACTGCCAGTGTGCTTGTTTGATCAAGACTCGGGAGAAATTTGAACGTCGAAGAGGTTATGAATCGGTCAATCTGTTTCGGCGTGGCCCGGCAAGATTGACCTTGAGAGTTTGAGAGAATCTAATCATGTGTGATGAGCTTTCTGACATGCATTTCCAGACAGGCCAATAGTTAGCAGCATGATGTGAGTTTAATAGCTGGAAGTACCATATTTAAACAAATATACTGAGATATATACTGAGAGGAAGCCACTGTGGTACAGGAAATGGCCGGTTGCGCCCTGAATTAGTTTGAACGAACGTGACACATGACATCAGATGACATTGTTTTTCGTGCTCAGAACGGCGCTGGTGACCCAGAGGCTTCTGGCCTGTGCCCGCACCACACGGCAGGCACACATTCAAAATGGACATGAAGGCGCGCATTTATCAATTTGGCTTCTCTCAGTCTCCAAAACATTTTTAAGAGAAACCACGGTAGGTTAGTAGATCAGTTTCCAAAAATACAAAAGTGACAGCTAGTTTTTCTAATATAGTGTACCATTTGTTGTTACAAAACTGTGTATGGTCTTAGGGAAAACCTTTAAATATGAACTGAATGGTACCACTTTTGTACCTTAATCCACATAGTAAAGAAAACGTCATAGATCAAAGATTGAATTTGAAACGCATGTGCAGTTAAAAAGAAAAAGGAGGGAATAAACAAGAAGAAGAATTAAGAACAAGAAAGGAAGAAATGCACAAGACTAATAAAGTCGTAGCAATAGGTAGACTGAGCTCTCCATCTAGGAATCGAAGCACCATTTTTAATCAATTTTATTTGGACTAATTGTTTCTTTATTATTTATAATTTTAGTGATCAATTAATATCTTTTATATGAACTACTTGTTTTGATACCCTTTCTCTTTTATTTTCTTGCAATTGCTTGTTCTGGTATCCTCGTTTGCAATTTTGTATTCAAATCAAATCACAATTTAGCCATATATTTTGATTTTATTTTTCCTATTTCTTTCACAGACTACTAGATTTACGGATTAGACGATAATAACATGCATCAATATTGATACTTTTCATTAATGTGGTAATTATAACCTTGAGTACACATGGGACAGCTCCTTTTAACTTTGTTTTAATAAGATAATAGATGGTACTTCTTTTGTATCTCACTCACATATATCAGTAATCACATATTAAAAATCAAATCTGAAATGTGTGTGAGTGAGTGCACGCACGCATGTGCGCTTTATAAAGAAATGGAAGAAGCAACGAAGTACACAAATTAACCAAGATTAGAGAGCAAAAATTGTAGACGATTAAATTAAAGTTATCCATCTATAGGGTGTTACATGGCTTAAAAGTTTTTGCCCCACTTTCAGGCCCATTTTGATTGAACAGTTTTGTTCCTAATGACTTCTAGAATAATCCAGTGTGCTTTGAAAATTTTGTTTTTAAAAATTATGTCATGGCGATTGAAGTTGTCAAGCTTTTCTTTGTCCCTATAACTCCATCTCAAAAGAAAATTTATTTCATATTGATTCATATATCATGTACGCATTGTCAAATATACATTATGGAGACATTGCTCCGATCCCAGTTGGAAACCTAGTTCTGAACTAATCAGGAAACGTATATGCATTATAATATTCAAAATAGTTATCACAATAAATTGATTTGATAGAACAGTTACATCATTTCTCAAAGGAAAAAAAAAGCACATATATATACATGATGAATGGAGTCGGAACCAAAGTCAGAACAACTTATGTTCGTTTCTCCCCTTGCTGACTTCTCTGGAAACTTCACACTCAAATTTTGTTAATGAATGAATATCGACGAACTCAGGCCACCCATTTCGAAAGAAGAGAAAAAAATTGGCTGTTCAAACTCTAATAATTCTTTTGTTTTCAGTTCACTCAATCATGATATGGCTGCAGGAGCATCAGTTTACAAAATAGGTAACAAACAGTGCTGCGAACATGAGCAAGTAAGCGATCGCCTGATCTATCGCCTTAGCATCGATCGCCCGGGCCATCGCCGTCGGCTTGTCCTGCGCCATGGACATCTGTATGAATCCGGAGAAGAACGAGATGAACAGCAGGACGTACACCTTCGCGACCGCCATTGTTGATAGACTGGCTGGAGTTGTCTTCGGAGCTGAAAGATGAATTGTCTGGGCAACTTGTGAGCTCTAGAAGCTTCGAACAGAAGAGGATGACGAATGTGTTGCTAGGCCTTTTGATGCTTGTGGTGCGGCAAAGAGAAATTGGTGACTATATATAGAGTAGAACAAGCACGAATTTAATAACTACCGGAGTGCTTTGTTCGATCAGGACTTCAGAAAAGTTTTGAAGAGTGAGATGCCTGTAACGGTACGGAGTTTTGCTTGAAGAAAGTTATGAAGGTCAATCTATTTGTCTGGGTCGGCAATATTGACTGTTCAACGTCCCTTCCCTGGCCAGTTTATAAGTGTTCAAGTGAGATGGCTCCCTGACATTGATTGGAGCTCTATTTCAAAATATATTTAGGTCCTGATTTTGTCTCATCGATAAATAATATGCTTTCTTCAAACGGATTAATGTGTTTTTATTTCTTGAGTTGCAGGGACCACCGCCTACATGACGGATGTGCTTGCCACGAAGATGAAACGGGGTCGGAGCATGTTGCTGCATGCTTCTTCTAAATAACAGAATGTTCAATCTTGCTACCATTTGTGAACTTTCATATAGGGGTAGTATCATGTAAAAATATATCAGGCAAATTGAGCGTTGCATTTACACCCTCGTGCTGGAACCGATCCACCCGACCAAGTTAAGGCTCTGACTTGGCGCATGTGTTTTGACGATAGATGACATCCATGTCAATAAGGGGGCCTATGATGACTTTGCAAAGCAAAAGATGAGCCAGCCTAGTGTCTTGCTTGTGTGTTCATATAGGGTAGGATGTGCGTGCTTGTGTTCATATAGGCGAGAACTCGTACATAAATATATATATATATATATCAGTGTCTTTGTTGTTTTGGTATCTCTCATTGCCACATCAAATCATTTCTGTTAGTTTCATTTGCTAGATTCTATCATGTATGATTATTGAATTGAAAGCATGAGAGCTAACACGAGTTCTTTGCTACGATGGTTGAAGTGTGTCGGTTGCTGTTGTAGTGAGCTAACTTTTGCAGTAACTCCTGCTTTGTGTGCGAGAGGCGTTTAATCCAAGATTGCTAATCGGTCCATGCACATAAGGTTTTTACTTAAACACATATAAAGCTTGATATTTTTCTTACTTTTCCCCCTTCGCGCTCACATAATGTCTGTACTACCGATGGTTATACAGGTTCCATATTTTATTTATTTATTTATTGCTCGAACGGTTCCATATTTATTTGCTAGCTGTTGTGTGGATATGTCCACTTTGAAAGAGAGGAAACTTGATCGTGGTTTTTGTTTCATTTATATTGAAGTATGTTGCACATTCTTCCCCAACAGCTTGTGTTTTGGATTATGCAGTCTTCCCATATGACTCTGTTTTTAGACCGAACAGCGCTTGACACTATCGATGTATATAAACTAGAAAGCTTCACTTATCAGACACCCAAAGTTCACTTCAGTTAAGTTTCTAGCAAAGTTATATCTGAATTGTTTTGTCATATACACATGTATATATAATACGTTTGTTTTGTTTTCGCAAACGAGCCATTAGTACGCATCACATCACTATTTCCATAACATTTAGTTGTGCATCTCATTCCATTTGCAATCACACGTGTGAGGTGGCAGAACAACAATTTTTCCCACTTAGCAACACCATTTATAGTTATGAAACATATTGAACTGAAACATTTCTGTATTTAAATTTAAATTTGAATTATAAGGACACAGTCATGAATGTACAGTATTTTAAAAAATAATGACAAACTGATCAGAAAGAACTGAACTGAACAGGCAAGGAGCTTGTATCTGTCTTTAGACCTCATCGCTCATGAGCTTGTCTATCTGTCTATTGTATCAGTGTGCGAAATATGTGACAAGCAGGGCCGCAAACATGAGCAAGTACGCGATCGCCTGATCTATTGCCTTCGCATCAACAACCCGTGCCGTGGCCGTGACCGGCTTGTCCTGCGCCATGGACAGCTGCATGAGCCCGGAGAAGAAGAGTGCCGTAAACAGCGGCACGTATACCTTCACGGCGGCCATCATTGCTGCACCAGCTCTCGACTGCTCGATCGAGTTGTTGTGGCTGAAGAACCTTCGCAACGTGGTACGGTGCTATGTTCTTTGATGTCTTTGGCTAGATGAGTAGGAACTGTAGGGGGGGGTGTACGTATATATAATGGCAGAACAGGCAAGGCCCATGAAGCGAAGAACTGCCAGTGTGCATTGTTTGATCAGGACTGAATTTGGACATCAAAGAGGTGACGACTCGGTCAGTTTGTTCGCCTGGCTCGGCAGGATTGACCTGTAAGCTTGAACGAATCCTGTCATGTGTGCTTAGATTTTTTACATTTGCCAGGCCGGTGAGTTGATGGCCGCGTGATGTATCTTGGTAATAAAATTCACAAAATTTTGCATTTTCCATAGAACTAGCTGTAATTGGATTAGAATAAAATTGTTATGTGCACTGATTCAACCCTGTGATTTAAATAATAGAAAGTTCGTCTTGCTAGCATTTTCCAGTTTACATGTAAGGGTATTATGTAAATATATATCTCTTCTGTTGATTTGTTTTCTCTTTCTAAATTCTAATATTCATCAGCCGACTGCCATTAGATCCCTTTTTTTATTTTATCATGTTTGATGATTGAATTAACAGCATGAGATCTAACACTTTTGTTCCTCGCGAAGTTGGTTAAAGTATTTTATATTCGCAAGAAAAAAAAGGTTAAAGTATTTTGCCTCATGCTGTAAGTGAGCTAACATCTGCAGTTATGTAGTAATAATTGATATCACTATTTTGTTTACTTACTTTGCCCCCGCCGATAGTTTATAGGTTCCATACTTATTTGCTAGCTGTAGTGTGGATAACACTTATGTTCTTCGCTAGTTCGCAAAAAAAAAAGGATAAGTGTTTTGGCTCATGCTGTAAGTGATCATGCCCACACATGATCAAGATATCTAACATGTAACCTTCATTATTTCTATACATCAAAGAACATACAAAATCGAAGTACCATTTTAATCAAATGCTATTTAGAATTCCAGTTTTTTACTTCATATTTGGTATGGACTTTAATTTATGATATTTAAAGTTAAATTTAATTATTTATGGATTATGATCTTTGTTTAGTTATTTTCCTCATACTTTCATTATTGCAGACCGAGTTTGATACATGCTCAGGTATTTTTATTATTTTAATGTGAAATGTTGGGTATGAACTTTTCTTGAGAAATTAACAGCTTTTTATATGATAACATGGAAAGTCCAAGAGAACCACCACTTAGTAAAATAAGATAAGATGTGCATATAATTACTTGTATAGCTTAATATTTTTTGGTTACCTATTTCACAAATAAGCATGAGAGCTACGCATCTTTGTATTAAGAGAAGATAGAGGTCCAATACATCATCACCATCTCAATCTGTACCAAAGTTGAGAGGTTGTTCAATACAGATAGTGTGTTTTTTCCCCTTTTTTATAAACCATAAAAACTAGACCCAACCAAAAAGGGAAAAAAAAAAAGCCAACCTGGTGCTACTATTCTTGAATCAAACTGAGCCGCACTGAGGCCTAATGCTCGGAGCTTTTTGGCTCCAGCTAGACACCAAACACAGTGTTTATTAAGGGCTCCTTTGGTAGGGCTGGGGATGTGCCGATTTCGGTTGTGGTTTAAAAAACAAGTCTGTGCTGGCTATGTCGGTGGCTATGCCTAAAACATTTGCCAAAACGTTTTTTGCTGCAGCTTCTCCATATTTTTAGGGACAAATATGAAAAGATGAGGGTGTCGTAGAGGAAAGAAGCGGTGAAGCTACCATTTTGTGGCTTCATGCTTCACCTTATTTTTTGATACGACTTCTACCTTTTTTTAAGGAGAAGCACCTGAAGAAGCACCCCTCTTGTTTGGAAAACATGTAAAACCGCTGAAAAGCCATTGAAAAAGCCCTACCAAAAGAGGCCTAAGACATCACATAGTTTCATAGCGAAGCTTGTTGCTGCCCGTTCAAAGACTCATTAGTAGGCATTCACATCCGTAGGTTTAACAGGTTTACCGTAGAAAGGACATAATTTCCCGAGTATTTATTTCTGCATTTCTAGTGCATCTTGTACATGTATGGGCATTTGGTCAAACATGTTTTAGATCTCTCGCAGAAAAAAAAAATGTTTTTAGATGTAATGTAACGGTACAAATAGATACAAACTCAATTCGATGGCACCACAGCAGTTTCACCAAATTGATTTAGAATAGCACACGTTTGAGGTGTGAGAACATAGATTGTTCCAACTGATAAATTTCTGTCAAGAAATTAAAATCAAGACACAGTCATCATAAATGGACTTACAATATTTTAAAAAAAATATGATGACAAATTGATCTGAAAGAACTAAGCAAGGAGCTTGTCTGTCTTTAGACCTCTCATCGCTCATGACACCAAATTAGAAGCATCAGATCAGCGCGCAAAGTAATATGACGACAAATTGATCTGAAACTGACCGGTCATGGTGTTGGTGATTAACTCCCTTCTTCAGGGTCGGGTAGTATAATTGTAACAGGCGCGAATGTAACTTGAGAGGGTGTTTGTGTGTGTTGTACTTCTTTTTCTCTTCTATTAATGAAATGATACGCAGCTCTCCTGCGTGTTCGAGAAAAAAAAAATTGATCTGAAAGAACTAAGCAAGGAGCTTGTCTGTCTTTAGACCTCTCGTCGCTCATGACACCAAAGAAGAAGCATCAGATCAGAGCGCAAAGTAGGTGACGAGCAGCGCCGCAAACATGAGCAAGTACGCAATGGCCTGATCTATTGCCGTCACGTCAACCACCCGTGCCCTTGCCGCTGCAGGTGTGTCCTGCGCCATGGACAGCTGCATGAGCCCGGAGAAGAAGGCGGCAACAGCAGCTCGTACACCTTCATGGCTGCCATTTTTAGTATCCAAGCTTTCGACTGCACCACTGATCCTTTAGAATGCGATGCCTACGCTCTTTGATGCGTTTGGTGAGATGCGTTAGGAACTGCTGGGTGTGTACGTATATATAGTGGTAGAACAGGCAACGCCCAAGGAGTGACGAACTGCCAGTGTTCTTGTTTGATCCTCGAGTACTGTGGAGAATTTGAACGTCGAAGAGGTTATGAATTGGTTATATCTGTTCGGCTTGGGGTCACACGTCAGAAGCCACCTCGAAGTCTTCCTGGGAAAGCACATGCTCCGGCAACAAGAGCTCGCGCAACATGTTGCAATGCGTGCTCGCCTCTGCTACACCTGCACCTCCCCGGCGAGGAGGACCGGGGACTTCAATCCCTGCCACGCTTTCCTGCCCGGAATGCCGCGGTCCGCGTTCTCCAGCAACACCTCCGGAGCCACGTAACTGTTCGTTCCGGTGAGCAGCCTCGTCACTGAATGTGCATCACATACCCAATCCCAAATAATTACAAGGTTGCTTGCACTAGTGTGAGAAACCAGTGGATATTAACAAGCCGAACACTAACACACACAAATCGGGCACAATCAGTCAACGTTGCTGACAATAAGGGCAACAGAATTAACATGTCGAGATTGCTAGACTGGAATTTAAACAACAGTGACATAATGAGAACCTTGTCAGAGCAAACATTAACATTACATTACATCCACCACGAACAGAAATTTGCTCTCCCTACTTGAAAATGAAACCTGTAAAGGCATGAGAAACACAGTAGTTTAGGTAAAGATGTTATACTCGAAATTTAAAACACTCAATTACTTGAATATTGAGCCATGACATCTGACCACTTTCACCTACTCAAGAGTCATAATAACGATGCATCAGGCTCTCTTCTCACTCGACAAGTACCCATACTGTATCATGACAAAGGAGTTTCAAGTTCACAATAAGCAATCGGTTAAATGTTTTTGTTTGCATGGAAACAAACTATTGGTCATAGGGAGCAAAAACAAACCGTACAAAAGTTGCGAACAAATCAACTTTGGGTAGCAACTATGCTGAGGATTGCTAGAAAGCATGGCATCAATGACACTACCCTTTAAGAGGATACATACAGGGATAGATTGATTAGAGGAAATTTTGAATAGGACATTTTAAAATAAAGGCAATCCCTTTAACGAGGGATGATTTGACTTGGTCTTTCAAAGTAACAATTATATCCAAACAATGGAGACTTAAAAGCATGGAATATAAAAGGAAATACCACAACTAAGTGTAAACTATTGCAAATTTCCAGCTACTGTTTTACATGCAACAGGAGTAACTGATACTTTTCCTTCGGGTGGAAGGGGAACAATGTGCGTACAGAATTTTACCCTGTGTGAGGCCAGGTACCAAAATAGCAACGACACGTAAGCGCAAATTATAACACAACGAAACTGGAAAGGGAATACAGAAAAACAAGATCAACGAAAGAAACTGATTTAAAATTACGAACAAAACATTCCAAAACATGGTTATAGAGCTAGCGACATATGCAAAAGTACTCCCTTCCGTTTGCAAAAATGATGTCATTGGGACAGTGCGATTAGTTTGCATCATATTGCACATGAAGGGAGTACTGTTTATGCAACCGCACGTATACGATACAAATTCTGAGGTTGACTAAATTTCCTATACAATTTATGGAGAAAAGCGTTTCTTCAAGGGCCAATCAAATGCATGCAGTTTGTTACTATCAACAAGAAAAGATGCTCTTCTGGTTGCCATGGCCCATGGCCATAAAATGAGTCATATTATAGACTTATAGTCATCCAAAACGAAATGGTTAAAATTCACACACGCAAAAATAAAAGGTATCCAGTAGAATTAATTGTTTGATAGCATCCTACTGGGTTACAGTTATAACCTTCAGTGTAAAATTCTCTGTCAGTACAAACAAAATCTAAAGGAGTAAAAATGAAACAGATTTATCACAACAACAACAATGTACAAGAACAGCAAGAATGAGCTCAATTTATCACAAAGTACTAACAGGCTAGTGGAAAAGGATCGAGCAATAACGAATACCAAGGTCCAAGCATGTTCAAGAGCCTGCACCACCACCTGGGCCCTCGCTAGCCGGTTTGCGGTTCAAATATCTTATAACAGCATCCTCAACCCTATTTCATTGTGAAAGTTCATTTAGTTAGCACATTATTACATGATTTTGAAGTAACAAATCTAACAGGTAAAACATAGGCAATGTTAGAGCTGCTTACCAAGGTTGATTATAGAAGTCCGCACGTCTCTCCTTTTCGACATTCCTATTGGCCTCACCAGCAACCAACTTCAAATCTTTACTCTGAGAAGCTATCATTGCATTGATGAATTCAACTGGGGACTGACTGAAACCAAGGAAGAAAGCCCTCCTCCTGCGGTGCTCATGGATCTTCTTGATTGAAGCGGAGATCACCTCATCACAAGCCTCAATGTCCTTATGCTTCTCTGTGTTGGCAAGGAATGCCATCATCTCCTTCTGCAAGGGGAAGGGGACATCCACCAGCACATCATAGCAAGCACTACCGTGTGCTCCATTACCCGATAGCTTGATTTTGTGCTCCAAGTTGATGGGTGGTGGAGCACCGAGATGCTGAGATATCCTCTGAGACAGCATGGCAAACTTCAACTTATCCTCCCCAAAAACTTTCTTCAACTGAGGATCACACATGAAGTACGAAGGATCACTAGGGTTCTGAAGCTTTTTCGCCTTAATGTACTGCCACAGGGCAGCAATAACCCGTGCACGAGTGTCCACCTCCACTCCAAGGACCTCCATCAGTGGCTGCGATAGCTTGAACTTCTCAGGTGTATAATTCATCTCCAGCCTGATATTCGCTACAAACTCTTTATCCCCTTTCCTCTTCACCTCAACCCTTCCTGTGGGGCAGCAGACCGCGCATTCTCCCAGATGATCAGCGGGTTCTCTGGGTACAGAGACGGGTCCAGCGCAATTGTCACTCTCTTGAAGAACTGGGAGAACTTCGGATACACCGGGTTGTGCTTCGGCACAATGCTGGCAGGGTCCAGCTCGGCGCCGTCCTCAAGCACCCGCCCGATGATCTTGAGCGACCAGGTGGGCGGATCGGCATTCTTGGGCGGCGGGATGGTGCACGGCCCCTGGTTGGCGAAGGTGTTGAAGACGTAGATCCGGAGCGTCCGCTGGAGCAACGGCGGAGTCTTGAGCGCCTCCTGGATGTCCACCTTCTTCCGCGCCAGCGCCGCGTCCACGCGGGACTCGAACTCGAGCAGCTGCGTGTAGAGCGCGGACTCCGGGAGCAGCGCGGCGACGCGGTCGGGGAGCTGCTTCTCCGGGAGCTTGCGCTTCTTGTTCCGTCGCGCGGCGGGCGTGAGGTCGACGCCGCCCGAGTTAGCCACAGCGGCAGCCGCCGCCGCGGCCTTGTATGCTGCGGCCGCCGACGCCGCCCGGCAGCCATGGACGAAGTAGGAGCCGGGGGGCGCGCCGGGGGCTTCTGCGGGGGCGCTTGGCGGAGGCAGCAGCGGCGGCCATGAGCGGGGTCTGCGGGGAGGCGGAGGCGCCATGTGGATCTGGAAGGCAGGGTTGTGGGACGGCGGGGTGTGGAAGAGGCCCTGGAAGGGGGACCGGCGAGGCCGGGCGGGCGGAGGTGAGTGAGAGGAGTAGCCGGGGAGCCGCCGGGCTGCTGCTGCTGCTGCATATGCGGCGGGCGCGGCTGGGAGGGGGTGGCGTTAGGGTTGGGATTGCCGCCGGTGGCCATGGCAGCGGCGGCGGGGAGGGTGAGATCGGATCTCGGTGGGGAGGAATTGGGGAGCTAGGGTTTGACGACGTTGGCGACGGGTGACAAGTTAGATCAAATCCACAGTAAAAATCATCGAACTTGAAGAACTAGAAGAAGAGGGGAGGAGGGGGAAGGGCGGCGGCGCGCGGCGAGGGGAGCGAGGAGGGGCGGCGGCGGCGCGAGGGGAGGGAGGAGGGGGCAGCGGCTCCGGCTCGCGAGGTACGGAGAACGGCGGCGGCGGCGCGCGAGGGAGCGTGGGGTCGGTGGAGATGGGCTTCGTTTTATTGGGCTGTACAAGTTAAATTAGGCCCAAAACTTCGGTTTATTCGGTGGTTCGGTTTACACAGGGTAAAACCGATTTTTTTACGGTTAACCATAATAATAATCATAAATCAAAACCGATTTTCTACGGTTAACTGATATTCTCAAGAACTTTAGGTTTTTCAGCTCAGTTAATTCGGTTATTTGTTTTCGGTTAACCGGTCCCATCCTTAGTAACAACGTCTCGGTTCAAGAACGAAACTGATGCTACCGACCCAACCGGTGGTTCTCAGAACTTACCCTAGAAGAATCTCTTGATTGTCAACCAGGTACATATTGCTTGGTACATTTTGTAATTAGACCTTTCATTATTTACATTCTCATTTTAGCTGCAGTCATCATCTCCTCTCCTTTCATTATTTACAACGGCGAGCCTCCACAGATGCACCGTGTCACCTCCTCTCCCTCCAACCTCCCTCCTTCCCTCCCCCTTCCGTTCCGTCCGTCCGTCCCACCCTTCTCATGCGATGGATCTGATCTAATGGCGGTGGAGGCGACGGCCCGTGTAGTTCTCGCGTAGGAACCAAGCTTCACTAGTCGTAGTGTGCATGTACCTGCCATGTCCTAGAGCTAGATCTCGTGAATCATGAACGCTGGGTACAGTAAGTGTACTTGTGAGAGACGGAAGAACTTACCTCTCAAATATGGCGATTGTGCAATTTGAAGTGTTTAGTGATCGATGCAGTACACTAGTTTAGTAAAGAAGCAGTATATTGTAGTTTAATAGCTGTAAATGCTGGTTCTGAAGATGTATTTTTAGGATTTCTGGCCTTTTATCTTTTCAGAGGTGGTAGTGAAACTTCTTAGCCAAGGGCTTCGAACAGTGTGAATTTTGGGTTAAGAAGTAGCCTTAACTTGGTGGCATATCCTGATAATCATAAGAAAGGAGTTTTAGTAGAAGACCATGCCCAATTTAAAACAAGCTATCAAGGGGGTGGAAGCAACCCTCCATGAGTGGTAGAAATAAGTAGGGATTTTCTTGGATTGAGCAGGTTACGACCGGGGGGAACAAGTCATAAGAAGGATTCCTTGAAATTAATCCATGGGCCACTAACTGCTGGCATCGACATCAAAAACAAAAAAAAAAAAGAAGAACGGAATTTCAAGTAAAGATGCTTGTGAGAAACAAGAGTGCCCAAGAGGTAAGAACAGGTTGACAGCAGCCCCCAAGATCTACCGCAGCCTAACAGATATCGCGATAGAGAAATTTTGTCGGTAGATGTGACGATGCACCTCTCAAGGATTGGTTTGGTGTACCTGGATGGCAAGAGTGGAGGGGAAAGAGGTAGTAGCTTATGGCAGCAAGACGTTGAATCTCATAAAGGGAGCAGATCTATCCAGACCCTGAGTGGAAAGCTAAGCAAGCAGTTGTCCAAACCCTGAAGATTTGGAGGCACATACCAACTAATTTGGGTAAATAAGTATAAAGTCTAAATCACAAGGGGATGCATCGAGCCTTTGAAATACATCGGACACAGTTGGTTGGGGCGAACCCCAGACAGGAAGTGATTGGGAAGAATGATCAAGGGGATAGTGCGGAACAAAGGTATTTTACGTAGTCACGCAAACACTCAGAGAGGGCCAATATAGTGGGCAGATTGCACTAAGTCGGCACAGGCGTCACTTAAGACAACAACAGCACGTTGGCCAATAAACGAAGACCATGAAGTTAGAGGGCAGAGTTGTCAAATAAGCACACTCTTCACTATCGTTCAGGGGGCCAAAGCCATAATAACAGCATGTGAGTAGAGCTACTCAAGAGAGTCAACGATCACGAGCAGGCTTCGAAACTAGGTGAAGAGGAAGCGCATCCATGCGCTCAACTGGATAGGCACCAGGAATTAAGTGGGATGATCAAGGGGGGGCAGCCAAATAAGGGAATAACACGGATGTGACGCTCGTTGGTGCCGAGAGAAGGTCAGTTATGACAACTTATCATGGGCGAAGTCCATGGTTTTGTCGTAGAGTCAAGCGAAAAAACCAACGCCAGGATGCACCAAAGATGTACAGTGGATCAGAGGAGAAAGTATTGGGGCATAGTAATCAGAAGAAGTAGGCCGAGTTTGTTGCCACGAGGTGCGATAATATGCACCCAAGTGCACGCAAACCAGAAAACAATAGAACTAGCAGGACATATTAGCAACCACTATCATGTTTCTGATGTAATTGCCAACAACGAGGATAAGTAGGGACGTATCAATGGTAGAGATTACACCCGCAGCATCAGAATGAGGAAGTTGGACTCGATATGGATCCTAGTAAAATACATACAAGACCTGGAAGGAGAGTGCGACCGTCATAAGGGATAAGCTGAGACGGCAACCTAATGAGAAAGGAAGACAAGGTATGAGCCAGCTTGTAACGATGGAAAATGTACTCAAGTTACAAAAATTCAAAAGTATTTTGAGCAGAATAGTCTCATGATCGATGTTTCTCTGGTCACTCAGAGTTTGGAAAAGTCAGACATGAAATGTGTGGGAAACGGAAAAGACGGGATTAACAAGTTGATCGTATATGATCTTGATCCCAGAAAGGGGTGGAGTGAGACAAGGACAAAAGAAGTCAAGTCAACTTTTGGAAGGTAGAGTGGGTGTAGGTGGTGGGATAAGAACACGTGTGACTAGCCTAGGGAAACGAATTTAGGAAAAGAGAAAGTCCTGTACCTGATTACAGAGGTTCTCCTACAGACAACAGTTTATCCAAGGCTATATGCAGTGTCGCCCTATGTGGGAGGCCCTTTTATGCGGAGCAGAAGTGCCAGGAGACCGGACATGATGTGGTCGGAGAAGTTAAAAACAGTTTTTCTTTTGGAACCTGCCCCCTCATCAGAGAAGGCAGAAGGAAGTAGTGTTGGGTCTCAGAAAAACAGCTGAACAGCCTAAGACGACGGAAAAGCTAGGACAACATCCAGCTAGAGATCAAATTGGAGAAATAATTTGCGTGGACCACATCAAGGTATCACCGTTACGACGACCTAGAAGGGCAGAGGCCAAAAAAGTGGGACTGAGAATACCAGATCTTTTAAGAAATCAGAAATAGGACCTGCTATCGCCACAGCCCCTCTCCTTGAGAATGGCAGTATCCACACGAGTTCCCGTGTTTCACGGTTGAAAAATAGCTGAGGGCCCACAAAAAGAAGTACATGTGGAAGTGATGTAAAAAAAAAAAAAAAAAAAAAAAAAAAACGTTAGTACTCAAGAACGACCTATCTAAATTTGTGTTGCCGCAACTGTTTAATAAGAAGGAACATCATGTTTTACCCACAAACAGGGTGGGATGCAAAAGCAGAGACTCGAGAATATAAAGACGACCTGAGAAGAGCGGTATCTACCGCATTCGGGTCAAGTCTTTTAAGTGGGTAGCTTCCCCCTACAAAAGAGGCAGAATGGGAACCTTTCCTATGACATGCTTGGATCGACCATGGTATATACCTCAGATCATACCCAATATGAACCAATGGACTCTTACAAATGATACAAGAACCAAGTCTGGTAAAAGTAAGGTAGCAATATCGCACACAGAAGTGAAGTCATTTTCCTCGACAAGGCATCGTTAATATCAAGATATGCGGAAGCTGGAAGATTTCCCCGTTCTCACCCCCTTCGTAGGTAGCTTGATCTCGAGGACGGATTCCCTTTAAGTGGGTAGTGTTGTAACACCCTGGTTTTTGCTACATGAAAAACCACAAAATTGAACTTTAAAATTTTCCACAACCCAACTAGTAGTTTAGAATCATCGAGACACCAAATCAAATTGAATCAAACATGCTAAAAGTCCACCAGTGCAATTTCGGGTTCTCTCCCTTTCCTTTTTTTGATGTGGGTTGCTCGTCTCATCCAAATTTGAGTTCTAATCAATCCAGAAAAAGAAGGCCTCGCCTTTCGTTGGCCCGCCGCCTCTTTTCCCCCCCTCCATGTCCAGCCCAGCTCACCATTCCTTTCCTTTTTCCTTTTCCCGGAATTCCCCCAAGGACCGCACCCGCCATGCCCGGCCCAACGCACCCCAGGCCCCAACATCCCTTTCTTTTTCTTTTCCTGAATCCAATCCTATGGGCCGCTCTTTTTCCCCCCCGGCCCATCTTCTCCCACCCGTTTCTCTCTCTCTCCCACTGACAGGTGGGCCCCCCGCTGTCAGCTCCGCTCCTTCCCCACTGATCGCCGGTATAGCGCCGCCTCGCCGCCGTGCTACGGCCGCGCCAGCCGCAGCTCCCCTTTACTCCCTCTCGCCCCATTCGCCCGCAGAGCACCACCACCCGCCGACCCTTGGTGGACGCCCGCCGCCAGGCCGCCGCAGCGCACCGCGCGGGACGCCTTAACTCCGGCCAGTGTGGCCTCCGCATCATCGTCCCACGTCTCCCCCTCCCTCGCCTTTAAAAGCGTTGTGCAACATTTTCCTTCCTCCTTCACCGCAACACGGTCTCCCCTCTCGCCTTCCCCCAACGAGCTCGTCCCCCTTTCCAACTCCTCGTCCTCTCCCTCCGCGAGCCCTCGGCAAGAGCGTCCGACCGCCGTCGACGGTACCGCCCTGCCCCTCCTTTACTCGTCCGCAGAGCTTCACCGTGGCTCAAGAACCCCGGCAGCACGCTCCTCTCCGCAGTCGGCCCTGTACCTGAGATCGACGACACCTAATCGCCGCCGTCTTCTCCCAACACACCCGGCTGCCCATCCTGTCGTCCCTCTCCATCCTCGACTAGCCCCCGCGGTGAGACTCTCCACCCCCCCCTCTCCCCTTCCCGCCCCCTATCCTCTTTTTCCTCGCGCACTGCACCCAAACCACCAGTCACACGTCACCGCCGCCCCCTTTCTCCTCCGCCGCCGCCACCGCGGTGCTTCCGCGACCAGGCCGAGCACGGCATCCCTTCGCTGCCTTCACGCGCACGCGCACCGCCCTCGGGCATGAGCCACTCCCCGCGCGCGCACAGGTCGCCTCCCCCCGTCCGCTTTACCACCCTCCCCGCGCCACCCAACTCCCGCAACGGCGCCCGCCGCTCCTACCTCCCCCCGTCGACATGACCCACGCCTCGCTCCGCCCGTGACGCGTAGAGCCATCCCCCCATAGGCTAATCCAGGCCTCGCCCGCCGCCTGAATCCGCCACCAACAGACCGGCTCCCGGCGACTCACCACCGCCGCGCGACGCCGTTTTCGGCCACCGCTGACACCCTCGCGCCGCCCTCTGACAGCAGCCCGTCGTCCTTGGCCCCGCACGACCCGTCGTCCCGCCCATCACACACACAGCCCACAGCCCTGGTGCACCATATCAACCACACACATCGTCCCTCGGTCCTACAGCCCCGTAACGAATCCACAGCGCACCGTCCCGCAGCCCCCACCAGTCAGCCTCTCACTCGACAACAAATGCTAAGTCCAACGTCCAGTACACACAGCGATCTTATTTTCGAGCACTTCCTTTTATCATAAAAATTCCTAAAATTCTATAGATACATATTATCCCTGATCATTGTACAACCTTGTTTACTACTCCGAAATAATTAGGATTTGTCGTAGCTAGTTACTTAGCTAATCCTAATTATTTCATCCCTTCAACCTTGTAAAATTCATATCCTTTTATTGTAACCCCCAATTTTGACGATTCTTTCGTCAAAATTCCTAATTTCATCATCCTATACTGTCACTACCCAGAACGTTACTCATTTGATCCCATGTGAATCTTATTGGCTTTATTGCCTGTTAGTTAATCATTTAGCTTGACCCTAATTTTTCACTCTTACAAATTGTAAATCCATATCTCCTTTGTTTGAACTCCAATTTTGGCGATTCCTTCGCCAAATTATCAAAATCATCCTCTGTCCAGACCACAAGAACCTTCTGATTGGTTATCATTTGTCATCTATTTGATTATTACTTGTTTAGTTTGTTTTGCGCGGTAGATTTATTCATCGTATTTTACTTTTAATCGATAGACTACAAGCTTGTGAGGAAGAATTGAAGACCCGAATTACGGGGACTTAGAAGAAGAAGACTTTGGTGAAGGCAAGTTCTAACCCCTTTGATCATGTTATCCTATGTTTGCAAATGACCAACTTAGAGCCCAGTTTAGAAATAATATGCATGATGTTCAATGTGATTTTAAATGCTAGTATGCCCCTATACCTGTTGATTGCCATGCCTTGTTATTGCTTATCCAATTCCATGTTGACGACCTAGGATTCACTATCATTAATTCCTTAATGATATGTTGGCATGATTGCTGCTTAGGACTTATTACCACTGCGTACTTAATTAATCATGCTATACATGCTTGTGGTTAAATGCGTGTGTGATTGGTGGAGTGTGTGTGAATAGAAATGGTGGGATGGTAACTTATAATGATTTTGTGCAACCCATAGTGGGGATACTCTTTGACGGGAGCAAGCGAGGTAGTCCTCAGTGGGAGGGCTACTCGGGATGCGAGTCCTCTTTGAGGATAGCTATTGGAGATGCTTGCTTCGGTCGTAAGGACCGGTTCATGTGCCGCCTGGCCTAGCACCTTCGTACAACCACATGCCTTGAAGGGGAAAGGTTTGGAACCACACCCTACTATAGTGTTCCCGGTACCCACCTGGAGGGCAAGAAGATTGCGACGGAAGCCAGGAGAAGACCCGAAGCAGTGAGCGTCGTGGTCCGGCATATGGTGTTCTTTCAGGCCTTTCTACATGATGATGATGATTTTGTGACGCCCCTGGTTGGAGTATTTCCGTGGTGGGGCCGCGGTGACACCAAGTAGGTACGGGACCATAGTATGCCAGACCAACCTATGACGATGGGAGGACTGGTGTACCATGGGGGAAATGTGTACAACCTCTGCAGAGTATAAAATCTACATGATAGCCGTGTTCCACGGTAATGGACAACGCGACAGCTTGTGCCACACATGATTAGTATAACGGTGTGAGTTAATCCCTTGGTGTGTTTTTGGAATACTCCGGTGTGGAACCGTGAGCTGGTTTTCCTGCCAGCATTAAAATGTGGGAACTGGCGGGATGGACTTTGTCCCCCCCAGGGCCAAACAACCCCATTAATCCTCAATGATAATCTTGATTAGTAGTTTGCGAACTGCTTTGTTTTACAAACAACCCCCTGCATAAAACTGGCTTTCCGCCCAAACACTAAACCCAGCCTATCCTTTGATAATATCCTTGCATGCTTATACCCCTTGCTGTTAGGAGGACTTGCT